>CM056577.1:7516089-7781089 GCA_029721435.1 Gymnothorax reevesii
AAGTGGAGGGGATAAGAAAAATATTTGAAGAAACTGGTGATGTTCGTGGCAAGTGCAGGTCAGACAGACTCCGGTATGACAACTGTTTGAAAGGACCGTTTGTTGCTGCAACTGTACAAGGCGAGCCCTTCTTCAACTACAGCAAAGCTACATGAGGAAATGTCACCAAAAATCCCAGTATTTACAAGAAGAGTTTGTCAAATTCTCTCTCCAAGTGGTTTTCATGGCTGAATTAGTACACAGAAGTCTTCAGTAAATACCTTTTGTACAAAACAAATAACCTGCGTTGCATTTGCCAGGGCCCGCAGTTTTCAGAAAGGATTGATACTGGAAAAGTGGCTGAAAGTTGATTTTTCGGATGAATCATCCATTGAACTGCATCCCAGTCGCTGTACAAGACCTGTTGGTGCCCTCATGGACCCAAGATTCTCCCAGAAAACAGTCATGTTTGGTGGAGGAAAAATCCTGGTTTGTGGTTACAGCCAGTATGGGGGGGTGAGAAAGATCTGCAGAGTGGATGGAAACATCAACAGCCTGAAATATGGAGAAGTTCTTGCTGCCCGACTCATACTGCTGCTCCTTCTCATACTTCTGTCTCCACATCACAGCTCCTGAGAGCGCAGAAGGTGAAGGTTCTCCAGGATTGGCCGAGCCAGTCACCTGACATGAACATTATTGAGCATTTCAGGGGTAAGATGAAGGAAGAGCCTTGGAAGATGAAACCATAGACTCTTGATGAACTCTGGGAGTCCTGTAAGACTGCTTTCTTAACCATTCCAGCTGATTTCATCATCAAGTTATTTCAGTCATTGCCAAGATGTTTGGATACAGTCCTCAAAGCTCATGGGAGTCTACGCAATATTAATTATTTTTTTCAAGGCGCCATGACTTTATGTTCTGATATTATAGTGGCATATTTGTGTATTCAAAACAAAGTGTATGAATAATCTCCACATTTTTTTTCAATGCGACAAGACTTTTGTCCAAGCAAAATCTGACCTTTGTGCACTAATTAAATAATAAAACTCAATGAATGACACAAAACTCTATTTTGGTATATTTCGCATAATCGCTTTGCCTTTCATATCAGCCATTTTTTTATTCCAATTGATCAACTAAAAGTCAGGTTATTATTTGTTGTTCCTCAAACTTGGATAAGTGACAAGACTTTGTATCGTCAGGCACTGTATTAAAAAAAATATATACAGTAGGTGCTTCTCAGATTTCGATGTGTGTGTTCCTGAATTTTGGCTGGCGGTCCTAACTTTTTGAACTTGGGAGCGCAACACTACCAAGTAAAAAAGTTAATTTTGAGCCCACTTTTACTATACTGAAGAGGCCGAACTTTCCGCGTAATTTATCATCAATACAAATACTAACGAATACAAATTAAAATCTGAACTCAAGCAGTATATGAACATACACATGCACCACAGTCAAGGGCTCCACCAACACTCCGCGTGTGCGTGCACACACACACACACACACACACACACACACACATATCACTCTGCGCAAAGACCATTTAAACCTGCCTAACTCATCACAACAAAAGGGCGGGGCACATAGGCACAGAGGGGCGGAGCCTCCTGTCAATCACAATGTAAACTGTGACTCGCTAATAGGGTGGGGCAGTGAGGAGCATAAATATAGGTGACCTACTTCCACCTGAACCACTGCCTTTGTTCCCTACACACACACACACACATCCGCGCGCGCGCACACACACACACACGCGCGCACACACACACACACACACACACACACACACACACACACACACACACCCACACCCACACACACACGCACGCACGCGCACACACACACAATCACAAACACACACACGCGCGCACACACACGCGCGTGCGCAGACACACACACGCGCGCACACACACGCGCACACACACACACACGCGCACACACACACACACACACGCGCGCACACACACACACACGCGCACACACACACCTGTGGCTCCCACACTCAAACAAAGATAAGAGCAGTCATTGCAGTGCACTTCACCTCTGGTGCCCAAAAGCACATTTATCCACCGAGACCCATTTATTTATTTATGCCACTTTGAGCAGAACTTCCTTGCAGCCATTTTGCTTTAAACTCTGTGCTCTTTCCAATGCAAGATTAGGGCCGACGCCATTCACACACACACACACCTGGGGGCAAATGGGAGCCTGAAATTTACTGAACAGTCCTTGGACTTTGGGAGGAAAGCAGAGAGCCAAGAGGAACCCCACACACACACGGGGAGAACATGCAAACTCCGCACAGAAAGGCCCCTGGCCAGATTCGAACCCATAATCTGCTGGATAAGAGTAACAGTGTGACTGTGCCATAGAAAAGAAATTATACCTGAGTGGACTGCACTTTCACTCAAACAATAACTCTCCGACTTCCACAGATGACATTATATTCATCATCTCTTTGTATAGGAAGCCAGAGGACATGCTCTACAGGCAAGTCAAATATGGCAGCCTTAACAAACCAGCCACACACATTACTTAGGAGTTCCCATAGAGCCAACGACCCAATAAGCAGACACTGAGCAGAGTTCTCCGACTTCTGATAGGCTAAAGAGGGGGACTGCGGCGGGACTTACCTGCAGGTGCTCTGTAGAGCTGCTGCTAAGCTCCTCCCCTGACTCCGAGTCGTTCCGGAGCTTCTCCGAGCTCCCGCCAGAATCCCCGGGAGGGTCCCGCGCGACCCGCAGTCCCGGGACCGGGGATCGAAGATCGGGCAACTCGGCATCAGGGCTGCCATTGTCGTGGGGACTCTCTGGGCCCTGATTTGCTCCCATCCAAGACACGTCGGCGTCCCTGCCCATCGTCTCGTCCGGCCGCCGCGCGTCCAGGAAGTTGGGTTTGGGGCGGGTCTTCCTGGCCGCGCCCGGGAGTGGGAGGGGCTTGGGCGGGGGCATGAGGGCCTTGCGGACCTCGCGCACGTACTGCGCGGGCACATAGAAGGCCTTACTGCCCTCATCCTTCCTCACCTGCCACCAGTCCTCATTCGCCTTCCGCACCAGCAGGAAGCAGTCGCCCTCGCGGATGCTGACCTGCCGGTCCTTGGTCTTGTAGTCGTAGTCGTACTCCACCTCAATATACACCTGCCCTGGGGCAATGGGGAGATCTTCCGCCATCCCTGTCCTGCTCGACACGCCGCTCTCAGGCAGGAGAGACGGGAGACGTCCACATAACGCACCGCGCCGCTACGAGCTGCAGGAGAGAGACGTGCGGTGAGAATTAGCACAAGCACTTTAACGGTGTACGCCACACATATACACAAACCAAAACAAGGCTTTAGTATACCTCTCAAGTATACTTTAACACTGCATAAACGCCCAGGCCAACATACAAACCAACACCAGTCTATAGCGTACACTTAAATCCTTAGAGCGCGAAATACAATTAGTGTTGCTCAATGATGCAAGATATCAAATTCAAAGCTCAGCACTAACACTGCAGAAACGCACGTGCCAACACAAATTTCTTGTGCACACCTGTTCTGCGCGCTCACACAAATTCCGCATAAACAACCACCAAAATGCCATTCACAGAATTGGACACACCTCATTTGATTATCATTTGACAATTGAACACAACACACATATGGAAATACCACAGAAAGTGTGCACAGCCTTATCCATAAAGGGCCAGTGTGACTCAGGTCAATTTCACCTGACTACTTTACCGGATTCAGTATCCAGATCTAGAGCGAAGTGCGTAATTCGTCCATTAATTGAATTGAAACCTGTTGTTCTGCTACTTTGGCTTCTCGGTACAGTACTTTTGCTACTGCATTCGATATTTTCGTTACCACTATTTTCATTATTTTTCATTTTTTTTGACTGTCCGTATTGAGTTAGAACTCAAAGTAATATTCTCAGCTCTAATCCAAATAGTTTTTAATAAAGTTTAACAACTGATTCTTCAGTAATATTATATTTTTAACTTGCATTTATCTATCGTAGCAAAGGGACTTAGATATGATAGTTAAAGTGCAGAGCGCAGTAGTGAAAGTGCAGTCCAAAAAAAGCCAAAGTAGCAAAAACTCCAAAAATCTGCTGAACTGAGAGTCTAAACACAGGGCCACAGCACCCACATCGGCCCTTTTTGGATAAAAATTAGGCCCTCCTATATTTTGGCGTTGATTTAGCCGAACCATCAGCCATTTTTGTAAAGCTATTTAGGGAAAAGTGCCTCTGTAGGTAGTGCTACATGAACCACATGTTCTACAGCAGAAAAATCTCAGTGGGGTCAGGAAGAAGAGTGAACGCCAAGGTCACATGACCGCCGCTGCATCAATCAGCCGGCGCACTTCCCACAACAAGGTAAAAACCTTCATAACTCCGCCCCCTTGGAGGCCCAAGTGATGATGTCATGTGATTACACCACACATTCCACATTCTTTAGCAGGCAGACCTGCTCTACTCCAAGCGGGCGATTTATCCCTGTTGCAACTGCTTCTGAGATGGGATTTATGGGCCATTTAAATGAGCCAGCATGAGAACAACCTGGCCTTTTCCGTGTCTGCCCACTGCCATTTCACAGCGGTCATTTCCACGAGTCGCTTCGCGTTAAGACGCCTGCCAAACAACAACAATGTAGAGCGAGTGCAGCTGTATCACTGCGCTCTTTGTACCCCACCTGCATGAGAGAACAAGCCTGTTTGCCCAGCAGCCTCAGGGCCAATCACAGGCCAGTACACACATGAACCTGTCCAATCAATCACCCACAACAGAGAGCACTACCCAGCATGCATCAGCACCGTGACAGCGCACTAACCACTAATGACACAGTAGGAGGCTGTAGTAATGAAGGCAGCTGGTTTAGGACAAGTAAAAACATGTTTGTAACACTGTACTCATTCCTTCATTCAGGAACGGTGCACTCAGTATGCACCAGCTTTCAAAGAAAAGATTTTAAATAAATCTTACCCCCCCAGGAAAACACTGTTATACTCCTGATGCAGCATAAGGGCGCTACTCACCTGAGATAACATCCAACTGACCAGACCCCTGGTGTGAGACCACAGGCCCTAGCTCAAAGTTCAGGATTACTGTATTAGCTGGCTGTCCCAAATCTGGACAATGGGCTGAAGTTAACAAGAACAGTTCTGGATTTTACCAATGCTATTACCCAGCTAAATTAGTAACCCTACTTTGGTAACCACCTCCATGGTCTCCACAACATCTGTAACATGCCGTTGGTAAATTGGTCAATGATGTGACATGCAGATTTTTGTGTCTGAGCACACTACTTTGGTTTAAAATAATTTGAAATGATTCATAATATTTACCATTTTATTCTAGAAGACCTGTTTAATTTGAACATATTTCCAGTTCATCGTGAAAATATATATTTGATGTTTTGCCATCTCAAACCCTCCAAATGTGAGGCGGCGTAACCGTGCGAGCAAGTTAACACTATGTGAGATGTATTAAATGTGTAATTTAAACTAGGCTCATGCCGTCGGAGGTGACGGCTGGGGGTATATCCCCAAACGCCCCCAATCCTCCAATTCCCCACTCCTTGAATAGACCTTGAATAGACTTTCATTTGAACTGAATTTCAGGTCAAACGGACAAATGGTTGTAATGATATGGCCAAAATGGTCATTTTCCATCACAAAGCGCCACCTGGTGGCAAAAAAAATTGAACCATACAGGTATGATGTCATCATGTGACACATTGTGAGGTCATGACCTTGCAGTTGCACATAGTTTCATGTCAATTGGACAAATAGTTCCAAAGATATGGCAAAAATGGTGATTTTATGTGACAAAGCTCCACCATGTGTCAAAATTTTGAACCAAACAGGTATAATGTCATCGTGGGACACATCCTCAGGTCATGACCTTTCATTTGCACTTGATTTGAGGTCAATTGGACAAATATTTCCAGAGATATGATAAAAACATTGATTTTTTCAGTTTTTGGCCCCTGGTGGCCAATCTAGAGATTGTAAATTGTCCAAAATTGAATCAGTTCTTCATCTTTATGACACTTACTTATATGCAAAACTTGAAATTTCTAATTGAAATATTACTGAAGTTATCGCGTTAACACGTAGGGTGGCGCGGCGGCAGCGGTCGGACCAAAGACATGTCATCCCCGGAACGCCATTCGGCGTTTGGGGATATAAATATGAATATAATATTAATACGGGGGCATAATTTTATATTGAAAACCTTTCAAATAAATGAAGTTTAATTGTTCTTAAAATGTTTGGAATATTAAAAACAAATTTTCCGGAAATCTGCATATTTGAAATGTCAGGGCGGCGCAGTCGCATTCATACAACTTTTATGTTGAATTGAAGAGAGAGATGAGTAAACAGGATATTGCATCATCAAAAGGAACCCAAGTGACCTTTACTGATGAGTGAAAGGTATGTTGATCTCTCTCAAATATTGATTAAAAATAGCTACTTTCTCTTCATAGTTAGACTTGTTCAGTTTACATGTCAGGTGGTACAATCAATATAAAACTAAGAAAAAGTTATTTTATTCTAAAACTCTTTATTGTATTGTAAGCATGAATGAACTAGCTAGCAAACTCAAAAGGTTATATAGGTGTCCAAGTAGATGCCTGGAAAAATGGAAATTAGTAGCAAATGTCAGGTGGCAAAACCAGGAAAAATATGAATGTAAACCAAGAAATGGGAGATTGACGTGAACAAATGCTTGGAAATTGTGATATAAATAACCATTCTGTACAACAATACACTTTTTAAATTTGTAAGGTATTTATTCACATTTTAAATCTAAAGTTAGAAGTTAGAAAACCAAAATACCCGCCCCTACAATAAAGAATCCGCAAGGTACTTTTAATACCCAGCTCAACTACAAAATAGTAATGTTTTAGGCAGAGTAGACACTCTCAGGTATACTTCTAAAAAAATCACTTGGGGAAAAAAAAAATAACACACTTCCCTCCTTTTTTTTCTGAGAAACTTTTGGTTGCATTACCTGACGTTTTCTGGCTGGTGAAATACCGTCTAAAACTGTACTAAAACCCTGTAAATATTGTACAACCATTTATACTTGTTTAAAACACACACACTTCCAAATTCAAATAAATGTATTCTGTACATTTTTAAAGATTTATTTAAAAAACATTTTTAAAAGGCTTATTTGTCATTGACCCAAATGAAAATCATGACTTCTATGAACCCTTTATGGAATATCAAATAAATAAACCTAACCATGCTTGCCAAGCCAGCCAACATGTATTCAAGGTTCACACATTTCTTACTTTAAGTTAAAACCACTAAGGTCAAAGATATCATAAAATTTTAGTTAAACAGCACTTCAAAGTTAAGTGAATGGTTGAGAACATTCTATCCCGTGATTTTCAAAAGCAGTAAGTCACCGGCTTTAAGACAGCTCAGCAGCTGGCGTTATTGGTCAGGAATCCCAGATTTACGAGCTAGGTTCTTGTGCGATCATGTTCCTCTCGAAGCCTTTGTTGAGTTCAAAACTGTGGCTGGCATAAATCGAAACCGCCATTTGTAAACATCAGCAAAAAGCATCCCAATCCTCCCTGACCAACCGGGGATCGAGGAGGTTAGGATTCCAAGGTCAGAAAGTAAAACTCTGTCCATATTTCATATTCCACTTCTTTTCATGTTCTAATTCTGACAGCTGATCCTAAGACATAGTCCTGCCTCACAGCTGACCAACTGCTCACATTCACACATTTAGACAACTGGAATAAAGAGTACTGAGGAGAATTTTTATTTATACCCATACAACAGGGATAACTCACATTAGAGATGATAAAACTGAGACCTGCTGGGCTCGCATCAAAGGATAATTCAGACGATTTTGGGCCCGATTTTCACCCTCGACAATCTTAAGATTATCTTGCCCGTGGGTGTGCAGTAAAGGTTAGAGTTCAGAGTGTGCTGACACCTTTTCCGCTCAGAAGCCTGTGAGGGCCGCAACGATTAAGTCAGAAATATCAAAGGTACAAAATTAATGATCCGATATTGAGTGGTGCGGGATCCTAACCGTCAAGTGAGAGTGCTCTTCATACGCCAGAGGATCGAATAACCATGAAATATATGATTCTGTGTCATTATATTCAGTGTCTCTTGCATAGTAACAATGGTTATGATTTCAAAAATGCGTTGGCGTGAGCAGCACGTTTCAGTGGTGCCTGATAAATGCTGAATGGAGGCGAATGCATGGGAATCAGCAGCTCACAGCACAAACCCTGCTCATCCATTTCAAATTACAGTCACTTACAGCCCAGCAAAACACAAACGACATGTCGTTAGTTGAGATTCATTATACACAGTGCAGGGAGTTTCAGAATCAATTACAGACCCACTCCCCGGCACCATGAATTTACAATTACGAGCTGCTGCTATCACGATAGCCATTATTAGCACAACTTCCCACACCCCAGGGAACAGACGTGGAGGCAGTGCTCCGGTATCGAAAAGTACAGAATACATGGTGTCGCCTGGATGTTTTTAAAAAGGTTTTGGACAACCCGCCAGTCAGCTATTTTTTAACCACGGCAAGATTTGTATATTGCATTTGTATCCATATTGAAATGAACACGAGGGAAAAAATTGTTCAGCACACAAGCTTTTCAAGACGGGTTAAAACGATCAGGCTCCATGCATCACAATGGCCCAGTAATCGCATCACTGAAGGGTGGACATAAAATATTAATGATTCAGACTATTGTGGTGAACCGTGGCCACCAAACCGTGATCACAGCCCTACAAACACAATCCAACACATCAACTTTAAACAAGATGACTGGTCTTGAGGATTTGGCCCAAAGTGAAAGCCCTAGTCATGATGGGCGACCCCCGTTTCCCCAAAGAGCCCCTTAGAAACACCCTCTCTCCAGAGCTGACATGCCCGCAGAGACTGGCAGCTGTCAATCAACAACCCCAAAAAACGAACTACTCAACTCAGCATCCATAATCCAGCAAAGCTAATCAATACTATTTGATCGCAGCCGTTTAAACCAGACCTGGGGTCGGATTGTAATCCGGATTACAATTACAATTATGATTATGATTGTAACTGTAGTCACTAAATTCAGTGGGCCCGTAATCGTAATCTCTAACTTTGCAGGGACTGTTGTTATTATTTGTTGTTATACATTTCACAAGTAATTCTACAATACGAAAACGATGTTTCATTTTTCACATGCTATTTTATAAATATATAAATGCATCAATATACAAGTACCGTAATAAAGATATCTCCACAAAAGAACCTTCGTCAAACCAGTCGTAATCATGATTGTAATCTAGAATGTACTCGGAATCGTAATCATAAATTCTAAACCCATGTAATCATAATCATACATGTTTGGAGGACTGTAATCGTATAGTTTAAAAAATGCCTCGTAATCATCACAATCGTAATCGCACTGATTATGCATAATCCACCCCAGGTCTGGTTTAAACCCCGAGCCTGATCTGAAGTTCCCCCATCCAAAGAAGGCTCAAGCACATGGAGTCTCCAGCCTTATAAAGGGATTTAAGAGGTAGGGATTTTATCGTAATTGATTATTCTAACCTACTAACTCAATGTCCAAGAATGATGTGCCTTTTAATTCCCAGCAGCGGTTGTGATGTCAGCACTAGCGTGTTCAGGTAACCCTTTCCCAACAGGACAAAATGGCTACGGGAAAACGCTGGTCAAGTTTCAAATCTCATGTCAAACAAATTTTAGAAAATTTGCTTAAAAGAAAATTCTAATTACCTGCGTTTCCATCAACTGGCTCGGAGCAACTAAACTCCGTTAAAATAGGTCAGTTTTGCAACAAGTTGGTGGTAGAGGCCTCTCGTGACGTGTCCAGAACAGCAGAAGAGGTCGTAAACCGAAAGAGAAATAAACTGAAGCAGAACAACACAAAGCCAAACAACTGGATGAGAAACACGACGCTGTAAAAATGGAGAGAGGTCTACAGGAGTTGCATGCAATTCACCAAATCGTCATAGACCTTTTCTTTCAGTAAGTGACTGCAGTGTTTCATGCAGTCCGAAGATGAAGATGGAGTCTCAGGCAAATGTATGCAGCGGCAGCTACGTCGGCCAAAGTGCTAAGCTGTTTCCATCCCTCATTCTGAGCATTTTCTCTTAATCGCATAAGGCAAAAACCACCCAACTTGAGTGTATAAACTTTTATGCAACTTAGATGAAGGTTATTTGCAATTTGCCATTTCCAGGGTTTCTTAACATTGAATGTTTTGGGGAAGAATATGCAATATACCCAGATATGCAAACTGACTCCTTCACAGTTCAGTATTTTGGCCCATCTTCAGCCCAGTTCTCTCATCAAGATTCCTTCTCTACATGCAGAAATTACAAAAAGGCAATTTTGCTTTGGACAAGGGTGCAAAATCAGACCAACTACATCAGCCTCTCTGCTTAATTATTGGCTCAATCGTATCCTGATCTGACATCAGCAGCAGGAGCTGAAGATTTACCCATAAGGCTTCAGTGTCCTCAAGTACAAGGCTGTGACCAAGTAGTACACGAATCAGGCAGAAAAATAAATCTGGGGTGATCAAATACAAGCTCACCAGCTCAACAGAACCAGAGTTCAGAATCATGAATTTTACCATAAAATTAACAATGCAGAGATGGTCAAATCAAAACTTCCAGTGAATACTTGCGTATGGAAACCAGGCGCCACAGGCCAACACTCAGCAAAACACAAGCCTCTTCTCTGAGTGACTGGCGTCACTTACATCAATCACCTCCCCTCTGCAATCAGTCCATTCTGACAGCTGAATAGTTGATTAAGTAGAGAGAGAAATTCTCCACAAAGTGCAATCTGCTATTTTCGAATCGCAAGCTAGTTTCCCCGAGCAACTGCGCTATTAAACTGTAAGGTGCAGAGTCAGTTTACTACGGTGACCTACTATGCACATTCCACACAGCAGGTATGTTTAAGAGTTGCACTGACGCCACTCGACTTCCTGACGGGATTAAAGTTGTTCGCCGAGTAGCATCTCCCCTTTAAAAGCAGGAAGTGAGCTGTTAATTCCTAACACAGAAGACATTCTTTACCCACAGACAGTAACCTTGGGGTCATTTTCAACCCCGCCCAAGAATCCAATCGTAGCTGCACTTAATAGCAAAAGCCAAACCACAGATTTAGCAGGCAGTAATAAGAAGTTGAAAAAAAAAAAAAGCAGTTGAAGCATTCTGTTGAACTTTCACACCACCAGGTAATGAGTTCAAGGAGTCCTCTGACCTTCAAAATAAGGTTTCTTACTGCTTCAAGCAAAGATTTTCACTATCCTTAGACATTAATCATTATCAAAGGGCAAATAATCCTAATATTTCAGTGAGCAGGTAGAGTGGAATATTTAGAAAATGATTTTTGCAGACTAACTATACTTATACTGCAACGGCCATAATGACTTCAATAAATATCTCTGAATGTAAGCACGGCAACAGCATTCTTGAACTATAATGATGAAATTAGCAAAGCAATACTTGTAATTATGTTAATGTAAACAAATAACAATGGCATAACTTCAAAGGAATGTACCTCAAGCCTCCAGAAATGTTTTAGAAAGTGTCAACTTTGGCTTTTCTTGTTGCCATGACGTCACGACGCAGCGAAATGAGAGCACTCACAATTTCCATCTTATGACTGACTCGCACTTATTCATTAGGAGACCTGATGGGTTGTGACATTGCATCTATAGGATGTGACTGCAGGCAGAGATCCCACCAGAATATTAGTGCCCACGTAGCCTAGTTTGATTTGGTCACCTCATTTGACATTGCCCAATATGGTAGGAAAAGGGGAAGTTCTCGTAAAAGCGTCAATGTCACCCCACCCGGTGACGATGATTTTATTCCCACTATCTGACATTTCAGATTCTCCGATAATAATAACAAGAGCCATCTGGCAATGGCGTATCCCCCCGGCCCCCCACAATCATGGATTAACTGCTCAAGAAATTCCTAAATACCAAAAGGCACATCTACATATGACACCTGACCTACATGTCAAATTTCATGAAGAAATACTGAACCGTTTTCAAGTTGTGCTCCGGACGAAAGAATGTTTACTGACGGACGGACAGACAGAGCAATAGCTATATCTACCCGCATTATATGCCAGGGGGATAAAAATATGGCAGGAAAGCGACCAGTTCTCATCACAGCTTGATGGTCCTGAACACCTGCCAGTGCAGTCCCCACTGTGCCACAGACAAAAGAACTGTGACATGTCAATGCGATACCCATTTTTACCATTTCGCTTGATTTGAGCACTTCTAGTAAACCAAACATTACGAATCAATAAATGGGGGCTCCAGTTCGACTCCAGGGGATCTCTGGTTTCCAAATGTACAGACACTGAAATAATATATGAAGCAGAAATTCTATTAATGCTAATAGAAAGTCATTATGTGCATTTTTGACACTTAAATGTCAAAAGGGGACAAATTTGACCCCAAGGTGTACGTAAGAGTTAAAAGATAGAAAGTACCCTCCCTTCCTGTTAACCATGTTAAACAAACGGAACAGGACAGGAACAGTCACCTGGGTGTGTTCCACACGCCTTTAAAGAGCAAAACTTCCTTAAATAAGTCGGCTCACAATTTTTCAAAGGCCACACAAAAACAGACATCCAAGCTAATATGCCTGATTTATTATTATTATTATTAATAATAAAAATAATAATAATAATAATAATAGTAATAATAATAATAATAAACAAAGCCTACGAATGCGGTGACAAATTGGAAGCCAAATACAATGATTTTTCCCCCCACCGAAAGAGGCTTTGATGAGGAAAGAAATGCACTGGGAATTTCAACCAGCTATGAGAAGAGTCAATACTCTGAGCCACTTTCCTCTTACACATCCATGTACTGCTGTCCATTTTATACGGGTAGCAGTACAAATGACAGTTTTGTCTTGACTTCAAATATCAATTAATGTGGTAAACTGCTCTTAACAGCATTTTAAATCGAAAGCACCAAAGGCTAAATGCATTATCTTGAGCGTATCCGTCTTGGGCACAAGGAATAATGTGTCGCGCAAGTAGACGACAAATCACAAAACCGAGTGAAGTTACGATGTTCGACCCAGTCGCGTAAGTTTAAAACACTGATTCGCGGTCTCCGCAATTTATGGGGAAACAATGTAACTCAAGACTGCGGCGAATTTCCAAAATCCACTGGGTTTCCGAGCCATTTTCGCGGACAGGAGCTGGAGCAACTCCCTTTCCAAATTTCGAAATCGTGACTTTCGGAATAAAACAACTCCACAAAAATCGGCCAAACCAGATGAGAATTTGTCATAGACCATTATCGCACAACCGAGCACCATTTAGAGTGAACTTTCTCACCAAAAACTGAAGTTATTCTCGCCAGCCAGCAACGTCCGTTTAACCCGTCTGTGTTACCTAACCTGGTTACCGAGTTAAGACCAGGTAAATGGTTGAGGTGAGGTTTTCAGCCACACGGTTTACCACGTAAACTAACAGATACCACAACACGTTCTTAAAATAGAAAACTCGAGAGAATACGGACGCAAATGAGATGACAAAGAGGCTCCCCAGGCTTGGCCGGCCGGACAGCGAACTCGGAAGCGGGTGAAGTTCAGCCGTCCGTGGGGACGGTGCGTCTCTCCAGCCCGCTGGCTGGTGGGAGAGAGCAGGTTCATTTAATTCAGGGGAAATACATGGGTTTTTGTTTACCAGCAACAATGAAGTGTTCCGAAAAATTTGCAAGCAATTGAAGTGGCCGACCAACATTATATCATTTCAAAGAATAATTACTAGCTAGACAGGCTATTAAGCCGCTTTCACACTGGACGCGAAACGAATTTTTCGCACGACAGATTACATTCAAAGGCAATGCAAAGACGCAATTACACGCGTATTCGCGTCTTTGCATTGACTTTAAATGTAATCTGTCGTGCGAAAATTCGCTTCGCGTCCAGTGTGAACGCGGCTTTGGTAGGCTGATTAACTTTACCCGACGTTCCCTGCCATTCCGCAGTCGCGGAGCCCAACATTAGTGTTAGCGGGCTACAAGAGCCACTGTGCCGGGCATGGAACGTCCAGTGGCGTGAATATCGGTAAAACAAGCGATCGATACCAACCTTATTTAAGCTTGGCTTATCCTCCTTAGTTCCTTAGTCAAAAAACGACTTGAGAAAACTTTTGCGTCCTTTTTCTCCGCACAGTAATCCTCACCGCCCGCGATCTGAAAGCAGTCCACCTGCCTGCTGTCTTCCTAAGTTAAATTACTTCGGTGCGCTGAGCTCTCCGTCTCGGCCAGACTACTGAAGCAGTACAGGCAACCTGAGTGAACCGCAAACCCAAGCTCCTTACGGTAGATGCCGACGTTTCACCCCATCTTGTGGTTCTATTGAGTAATGGTAACTCAAAACACGGGTCTCGCCGTGCGACAGACCCAGTAGATCGCACTGCAGCTTTCCGTGTTGGCCTTCCCTGTAGATGCCGTTGAAAGACATGTCCTGTTTTCCTATCATTCCAGCCCTCTTTCGTAAACTTGCTCCCAATTTAGCGTTAGAATGAGCTTTACATGTTGAAAGATCATATTTGGACTTTCTTCGTCTCTTGTTGATAAAAAATGAGAGACAGTGAAAGACACTGATCTTAGCAGATCTCAAGTCAGCTGAAACTCTCCAAAAAAACCCTCAGTAGATTTATCCCATTGTCTTACCTATTATTGCAATAACAAATCCAAAACTCATAAGGCAATATCTACACATAATAAACAATGAAAAATAGGCAAAGGTATCACATTTTATTACATGACCTCTGACCTAGATACAGTTAACAGCAGCCTACATTACTATCAGAAGCCATTTCATCATGCACTTCTAAAGTCAAAAATATCAACCTCGCCCTCTTCTAGGATTCTATTGCTTGAAATAAGATCTTAGATATGATAAGTATGTACAACATATATCAAAGATTAAAATCCTGGAGGAGGGCAAGTTGATGTATTGGGGCTGGAATACAGGAGTAAGAAATCTTGATAGTTTTATTGATATGCATCTCACAAAGGCCTACAAATGACACACCTAAAGGTGACCTTGGCATATTTTTTCAAGGTCACTGGCCTAAAAATATCACAAAAAACTTCAACATTTTGGTGTATCTCATCAACTATTTCAGTTACAGGCACCTAATTTTTAATGGACATGTATCTCATAAAGGCCTACAAATGATGTGCCTAAAGGTGACCTTGGCCTATTTTTTCAAGGTCACTGGCCTATAAATATCACCAAAAACTTCAACATTTTGCTGTATCTCATCAACTATTTCAGTTATAGGCTCCCTAATTTTCACTGGACACGCATATCATTAAGGCCTACAAATGACATGCCTAAAGGTGACCTTGGCCTATATTTTCAAGGTCACTAGCCTAAAAATATCACCAAAAACTTCAACATTTCATTTTATCTCATCGACTATTTCAGTCACAGGCTCCTAATTTTTACTGGACATGCGTTCTCATAAAGTCCTACAAATGACGTGCCTAAAGGTGACGTTGGCCTATTTTTGTAAGGTCACTGGCCTAAAAATATCACCAAAAACATCGAAAATTTGCTTTATCTTATCAACATTTTCAGGTAGAGGCTCCTAATTAGCTCCTGCCACCCAAAAATCACGGTAGCTATAGTAATGGGCTCCATCCGTGTGTGCTTCCCTCCATGCCTGCGTCCACCAACAAAAACTTTGACATTTTCTTTATCTTAACGGCAGGAGCTTCTGGGGCTGCCAATGCCCTATATTTAAAACTAGTGAATCGCCACAGCCACTTCAGCATACAGTCATAAATGTGAACAAAATATATTAGTTTGATGGGTCCAGTAGTTTGCAATCATGCCTGATTTTTATTTTCCTGACTCATCTCTGCCGCAAAGTTGACAGTTCACCTCTACAGATCACCAACATCCCTCTCGGTTCAGTAATGCGTCAGACCGTTCTTAAGCTGATGAGAGTGGTCTCCTTAGTTGTTTTCTTTGATGCTGGCTAATAATTTGCCCCTCTTAGAACACAGTAACATCTTTTCCACGACATCTTCCGTCATGGTTGTTTAAGACAGGGGTTCCAAAACTCGATCTTGGGGACCCACTGTGTCTGCTGGTTGCTGTGACAGCTACAATTACAATCCCATAATTTTAATGAATTGCTCATTTTTATTAACTGGGCTACCCATACTCATGTGGACTATTTTAAGCCACATTATGTCAGAAATAGCAATGTGGGCTCTTGCTGAAGAGCTGCTTATTAAATTTGCATTATATTACAAATTACTTGAGCGCATAAAAAGAGAGGAAAATTGAGACTCTTGAAACTGTAGAATGAATTGACTTTAAATTGTTAAAACTGTGGGCATGTGGTCACTAAAACTAACCTTTTATTGGTAATTACGATTTCAAAGACGAAGCAAATTATGATGAGTGAAACCTGTTTGGTGTTATTTTTTTGATTGGTTTTAGGAAAACCATCTGGAAAGAAGTTGAACACCTGTGTTCAGATGCCTAATTAGTAACTTCTAGATTCACCACTGTTTTTGATTTTGATCACTTAAAATTAATTGCCACCTTGACTTGTCTTCCTTATTAGGATGTCACAAAGTATGTACAGTATCAACGCTGGGCTTTCAGACATCATGGAATGCAGAACCATTCTTCTCAAAGCGGTTTAAGAGAGTGAGACCTCTCACTGGCCTGAAAAGCAATTAAATAAAAAAATAATGGCTTGTTGAAAATCTGAGTGCTGCAAGTGAGTTTTGAGTAATCAAGAGGCTGAACCACAAACGAGCTAAATTCCTCATAATACGCAAGAAATTGCAAAGACGTCCTTCCCAATAATTATGCTCTAAAGCCATATTTTTCAGCCATAGTCCCAGAGCTGCTTTTTAGATGCTGATTTTGCAAGAATTGTGCACAAAAAAATTCAACCAAGCACATGGTCAGTCAACGCTTCTCCTTTAAGTCAGGGAGTTCGATTTCCAGTGAGGGAAGCAGAAGTTCTAATTCAGGATAGCTGTGGATAATAAATGTAACAAAATACTCTTTTTCAAATAAAAGGAGATGAAGAAACACATGAAATGCTGAGCAGGTTCGAGCAAAAGTTAATCTTCAGTTATATAATGTAGAGATTTGTGAGGTGAAAACATAAGCAGGTAATAAATAACGGTCCTGTACAATTTTATATCCATCAGTTTACCTTCTCTTGGCGCGTCGCACACATTTCCCATAACTGCACTTTGATTTGGCTGAATTTAAACTGAAAACTTTTTCTTCAACTTTCTTCATTTATTCAAGCACATTTACCTCATTCAGTTAATCAAAATATTTCATCAGTAATGACGTCTACAAACCCCATAAATACCTTTGATCTCATCAAGTACCCTCCAAACCCTCGAAACGATTCAGCATTTTCCACCGTCAATCAAAACTTCAGTTCTCTGCATGAACTCATAACCCTCGTATCTACACTTCCTGTTGTTTTGAGACAAGTGACTTCAAAGATTCACTTATGCAACATAAATCAGGTTTTATTATCTTATATAATTCATTTACATGTATAAGTCTACTTTAAGTACTTTTAAGGCATGCTATTGTTTTATATATAACTCCCCCAAAAAGTGCTTTATGAGCAGATACGATACTTCCGCGCTAACAATGTCAGTACGCCAGCGCAGTTACAAGGCTTTGTGTCCAATTCATTGATAAACTTAATTTGTATCCTTTGCTAACATGAATCACTTTATTGACCACAAAAGTTCTTGTATCGAATGGAAATCACATTTTTCCTGTAGCTTACAATGAGTTGACTTTGTGAGGGATAGGGGCCTAATTGAACTTCAACATTCGTGCAAGTCGTTTTGGCCAAAAATCACCTGAGAAAGCCCTAACATTATTTTTATGCTGCAGGAGCGTGAAGCTGCTGTAAATTCATGCTATCAGCTACTTAACAAAAAAGTGGTACCAGGCACAACAATCCCCGCTCCTCGCACATACTTTGACCCATCTATTCTGGGTCAGTGGCAATCCCTAAACCCAACTTGGGCTGAATCTGGCCATCAGTTTTGCTGCTAAAGTGTTAACAAACAAAGAAACAAACACACAAACCAAACCAAAAACAATACCCCTTGCACTCCCCCCTCAGGCAGGGCGGGGCAATAAATCTAAATGGAAGGCTGAAAAATACACGTATGTCTGTGATATAAGCCATCACCACTAAGATGAGTGTGAACACCATGCAGAATGTCACTGCTTCACGACTTTCAACACGTGTTTGAATACTAATACATATCAACCTTTACCACAGCTTCATTTGCTCTGTCATGATCATCGTCAGCAGTACTTCTTTCAATATCTGAAAATATAAATAGGCAGAAAGTAAAAGTTCTGTGTCAAAATTGAAAAAGGTAGGCCTATTTGGCTACATGGGGCTATATCAGACCATGCATGCAAAGGGCTAATTTGATCAAGACTGTGGCTGCAGTGCTAGAGCTACTGCATAGCAGAGACGCCAGTGACCTAACCTACATCAGCCTGTCCGCTTGGGTAGACCACGTAGACTGAATGCCTACTTGGCCACATGCTTACAAGGAGTGATTGCATCAATTTAAAGTATGCTAGGCTTTCCTTGCATTACAACCCTTTAAAAAAAAGGATAAACAACACTCATCATTTTCTATCTTTCAATGAAATTACTTACCCCTGTCTTCAGCACTTGGAAATGAATCATTTAGCAAGTTATTGATCACTTCATCAGCGGCCATTAGAGTCCTTTGTTTCAAAGACGCCATTTTGACTGTAGATAACAATGTTTTTGCGCTCGACTTCCCGCGCTCTCTGCAGATACTGCAGCATTGAAATGGTGTTGCATTACGGTGTATGAAAGATGGCAGCACCAATCAACATTCTCTTTTAGTAGATACGGTGGTTCTGCACAAATTTTCAGTAAAATCTTAATTTCTCCAAAATTGTCAGTTAGGAGGGTTATGCGCTCATGCATTGCTATTGCTATTTGTTGCTATTTGTGGGGGCGGGGCTTGGCCAGGCTCAGCTGAAGGTGCGAGAAATAGGGGGAGTGGCTTGGGGCACAGTGGCAAGGACAGGTAATAAGTCAAGTTTCCTTCTAATGTAAGGCAAATTTTGAGCCAATATTACAAAATTTGCTTAAAAGAAAGTTAGAATTCCCTGCGTTTCCATCAACTGGCTTGGAGCGAATAAACTCCAATAAATTAGGCCAGTTTTGCAACAATATGGTGGCAGGGCCATCGTATAGGGGGGAAAGGTGATGACAATTATAAGGGCCCACAGCCCATTAGGGCCCACAAACCCCAAAGTAACCGCCATGACTAAATTATTATACATAGACCTAACTGCTATTCATATGAATGCACCAGAGTTAATCATGAAGCCACAAAGGTATGCAATATTGATGAAATAAATTTCCACAAGCCCCGTCTAAAAAAATGGTTTGGTCCATGCTTCGTGCTCCACTTGGAAAATTGTCTGTGCGTTTTGCCGGCAAGGTTCGCGAACTACGGCAGTCAGCATTACGCTCAGCTCACACACATGAATCTGGACGCCAAAAAATGAAAGAGAGAGAGAGAGGGAGAGAGGCCAGCAGAGCAGGAGCCCGGAAAATTACAAAATTCTTTTCAAAGAAATGTGAGGGTATTAAATTAGCTAGCTATGTTAACTGTTCAGGCTGGCTGTTCAGCTGCTAACTTTACGTTAATGTAACATGCGGTTAGCTGAGTAAATAATCACCTGACAAAAATGATATTACTCAGCTATTAACGGTATCATCTACAGAAAAGATCGGTATGGTCATCAGTCGCCACTCATTATAGTATACCGTGAAAAAATCCGGTAGCAGCAGGGCTCGTTCCTCTATTCTTATTATGAGTGGTTATTGGCTCTCGTGACTGTACTGGCTAGATTTGGATAGCGAACTACATGCAGTCAGTGTGGTAACCTTAGGTGGAATTGAAACAATCGTTTGACAAGGCTGACATTTTACTTTCTTCCAAAAGTTTTCACTAAAACTAAACTGCTGCTTTATTCTGTTGACATAAGTCTTGTTAACGCGGGGGGTAATTTTACAGAGCTTTCCCTCCTCATACAATATTTAAGTGAAGCTGTGTGCTTAGAGCTATACTGAGAGAGAAGCCCATCTAAATTTGGTTTATTCCAAGACTAGGTAAGTTAGTTCTTCATTAGTTGGTCCATAAAATATAATTTTAAATGTTTACAAAAGCAATATGAAATGGGATAATTAACCCTTTATGTACTGCCACTCCAGAATCAGCTGTGGTCACTTCATCTGAACCTGACCCAACAATAGACCTTCTCCACCAGCTGTCTGAAGATGTTTTTGATGGTGAGTGAGTGAGTGTGGCAGAAACTGGTTGGCTGTTTAGATTTATTTATGAACTGTTGTACCAATGGCAATTACTTACATATAGGTCAGTCTCTCAGCCATTTGAATTATATGATTAAATGGCAAAATTGGCTGGATTTATTTATAAGTCTACTGAAGTCACTATCCATCCTGTTGACAGAGTCAGGCCCATCCCCCCAAAGCAAGGTTACTTCAGATAGTGAAGGGAATAGTGAACCAGATCATAGCTGTTGCCTACAGCTACAACAACCCAAGAGAGGTTTAACAGCCTCGCCAGACTTTCAGTTGAAAGTCAGTTAAGCAGACAGTTGGACTTCAAAGCCCTTAAGTTGTGAACAAACAAAATAACTTAAGCTCAAGTTGAGAAAAGGGAAGACTTAAAATTATAGTTTTTGATATTTATTTTACAAGAAAGTATTTCATTGTGTTGTCAATACTACTTGCAAGAAATTAAAATAGTTACAGTGCCCTCCATAATTATTGGCACCCCTGGTTTAGATGTGTTAAAAGCCTTAAAATAAATTAAATTTTTATTGCAGAAGCATACTCTCACACAGAAAATTGTAGAAAAATGTAACCTTCAAATCAAGTGAATTTTAAGGGGAAAAAATCCCTGACTAGGAAATAATTATTTTTCATAAAATCACCTGTTCCACAATTGAAGCACTGATTACTAAAACCCCACAAGTCAAGTCAAGTGTGACTTATGGGGTTTTAGTAATAGGTGCTTCAATTATTGGCACCCCTAACAATTCCAAGGAAATAAATGTAATTGAAGTATTTCTGTCATTTCTGCAGTAGTTTACAAAGTTGATCAGAGTATCTAGAAACATGGGATATAAATATGATGTGACATAGAGGCCATTTCTCTTAACCACTCTTCAACATGGGAAAGACAAAGGAACACACCATTCAAGTAAGGCAGATGTGTGTCGACCTTCACAAGTCAGGCAATGGCTACAAGAAAATAGCCACTTGCCTGCTCCTGCCCATATCTACTGTCAGAGGAATCATTAAGAAGTTTAAAACAACTGGAAAAGTGGTAAACAAGCCTGGACAAGGACACAAGGTTATTTTGCCATCACACACAGTGAGGAGGATGGTAAGAGAAATGAACAGTTCTTCAAAGCTCACTGTTAAAGAATTGCAACAGATGGTAGCATCTTGGGGTCACAAAGTCTCCAAAGCAACCATCAGGCGCTATCTACATGCCAACAAGCTGTTTGGGAGGCATGCACGGAAAAAACCTTTTCTCACTCACAATCATAAATGCAAACGTCTGGAGTTCGCTAAGCGGTACAGGGACTTCAACTGGGACCGTGTGCTTTGGTCAGAAGAGACCAAGATACAGCTTTTTGGCAACAAACACTCTAAGTGGGACTGGCGGAACACAAAAGATGAGTATGCAGAAAAGCACCTCATGCCCACTGTGAAGTATGGGGGAGGATCGGTGATGCTGTGGGCCTGTTTCTCTTCCAGAGGCCCTGGGAACCTTGTTAGGGTGCATGGCATCATGAACGCTTTGAAATAGCAGGACATTTAAAATCAAAATCTGGTGGCCTCTGCCCGAAAACTGAAGATGGGTCGTCACTGGGTCTTTCAGCAAGATAATGACCCTGAACATGTGGCCAAATCTACACAGAAATTGTTCACCAGACACAGAATCAAGCTCCTTCCATGGCCATCTCAGTCCCCAGACCTCAACCCCATTGGAAACCTGTGAAGTGAGCTGAAGAGGAGAGTGCAGAGGAGAGGACCCAGGTCGCTGGATGATTTAGAGAGATTGTGCAAAGAGGAATGGTTGAAGATCCCTCTTTCTGTATTCTCCCATCTTGTGAAAAATTATAGGAGAAGATTAGGCGCTTTTTAGTTGGCAAAAGGGGGTTTGTACAAAGTATCAAGCTGTAAGTTACATAGCTAACTTTGTGATTTCACTATAACAGCTCCACCTTGTGTTGTATCTTTAGCCAGTATACTCCACCTTGTGTTGAGCACATCAGTGCTCAATGTTTTGAAACAGAATACCCAGTACCCATTTGCTGAGTGGTTAATTGAACATTTATTTCTGATCTGACTAAGAGTAATAATATGGTTTCAGGTAACCTCTTTTGTGAATATGTGCCACATCTAATAATTCAGAATTTGCATAATAATACTCTTGACTCAGTGTAGAGTGGTTAATCATAAAAAAAAGGAAAAATTGGGTGTATTGCAACAAGCACTGTCAAGAACACCGAGAAACAGAAAAATGAATAACGGCCATCGTTGTAAAAAAAGGCAATGAAATGTCAGGGGCGGGGGCCCACACTGATATTCTGTCACGGGGCCCAGAATTCCTAGTAACTGCCCTGATGATGGTAGAGGACAACGGTGACGTGTAGAGAACAGCAGAAGAAGAAGAGGTTGCAAAATGAAAGAGAAGTGAACAAAAGCAAAACAACTGGAAGAGACAAAACTGGAGGAGAAATGTGACGCTGTAAAAATGGGGAGAGGTCTATAGACGCTGCATGCAAATCCTCACAGAGTCTCAGTTAGTGATTGCAGTGTTCGATGCTGCCCAGAGATGAAGAAAATTTGCTCATTAACTCTTAATCACATACAGCAAAACCACCTCAAGCAACCTTATCAGCTTTTATGTGACTTAGAGGAAGTTTATTCATTTTGCCATTTCTTCCAATGGAAATTTTCAAAATGCGCAATAGAACAGTGAGATGGAAACTCGAATACTGTTATAGGTGTAGCGAGTTGGCCAATTACTGTCCCATTTATATCTGCAGTAGTGCACTGGAGCCTGTGTGTCACACACTGCCAACAAGGCCGAAAGGTTCCGGAGAGCGGAAAACAGTGAGGGCTGAAGCGGCCGATTGTCGGCCTTATCTTTGTGTGACACAGTATAACATAATAATCAGAGTATTGTTCTCCAAACAGCAACGATTGTTCTGCATTTGTCTGTTCGCCCTGAGAGAACCCTTGGTAACATGGGGCTTTGTTACACGATTACACAGTAATACAAGTTACCACATTTTTATTCATCAATTTTTATTAAATTAATACAAATTTAATTCATAACCATAAACAGAGTTTTACATTTTCCATTTATTTTTATTTTCTTTTTCTATGTGTTCCTTATATTTTTGCATTTTAAAAGTTGGATTTCAGACATAAAACAGGGCCCATTGAGTCCCCAGTGGACCCGCACAGCATTGCACTTCACCAGGCCAAACCTCCGGGATAAACAATGACTGTCCAGTCCAGGTTATTTTGCTGCGGCCAAAGCGATTCCTCCAAAACAACACCAAAAGCGCAGAATCAAGTCTCTCAGTGTAAACATTAATCCACACCCAGATTATCCACCCAGAGCGGAACATTCCAGAGGGAAATTCACATTTCTCTCAGGCTGAATGCCTGTTTTACCCAGTGCTAAGTGAGGCTTTGAATAGCAACAGAGTGCTAAAGAACTGTAGATATAGTTTTCCAATATTTTAGGCACACAAGTGACTTCTCTCCTCACTTTTCCTGTGGGAAATGCAAAGCTGTAAACAGACCAAACCCCATGGAAAACACATTCCCACTTCTATTCTTCTGTCAGCTTTAAAATCAATTTTTAATGTATTTAAGGGAGGTAGACATATTTCTATATGCTAAGGCTTTGTTCCCCAGTGCAATAGCTCTCAATCATGGTTGGGGGTGGGGGGGGGGGGGGAGTTAAAGGGGATGGAGATCTCTGGTTCCCAAAGAGCCAGCCTCTCATACACTTCCTGTTTCTGTGCATTTATTTCTTTGGACAGGAAGCACAGAGGGACATAAAAGGAAGCATCAACAGCGCACAATACCCACCCACTGTGTCATCCAACACGACCTCTGTGGGGGGCAACGGCAGCATGTAACACTGCACATGATAAACTATAAGTCCCCCCCTCCCCCAAAAAAAAAAAAAAATTATTATACTTGAACAACCAACAACTTGACCTGGAATGGTTCTTGCTGGAAGATTGAGCCCAACCTACACCATGTAAGTACACCACATAAAAAAACAATATCATTTCAATCTTACATATCAGGGGTAAAAGTGTCAAGGTGAAAGATTCCAGCCATGATAAACTGCCATTGGGAGATTTCACAGCATCTGAACAGAGCCAACAGCCACCATCTGTGTGCCCCCTGCACAAACCCCTCTCACCCACTTAAACAGGACATGTGCGTGGATTTTGTGAGGATGTTTCTGCCGAGAATATCCTTTTTTTTTTCTTAACTGTCGTGCTTTTGAAAACCTGCATCACTCACTCAGTCTGGCACAGCAGGCTCCAGTCCTCAAACACCAAAGAGTCAAACTGAGTCCGTAGAGAAACAGACAGTTACCAGGTACAGTCGTATGGAGCTCATTTCTCCTCCAGATTGCACTCATTGTTTTAAATAAATTTAAGGAAACTCACATTTCATTAAGGAGAAGAAGGATAAAGGTAGAACTATACAGACCAGGCACATTTCTACAATATTCATAAAAATTTATCCATTTAAACGTCCTTGACTTCCATCCAGAATCCTTGTTAACAGAGAGACAGGTTTCTGAGTAATATTCCAGAATATTCCAATCCTCTGCTGTGATCCTGTTCTGTCTTCAGCAGCTGTGGAGGGAGAGAAAGAGGAGAGAGAGAAACAGAGAGACTTTGACTTTCAAAACCCCTTTATTTATTTTATAACATACAATTAAATAAAGGGCATTAGACTATTATCAAAAAAGGGCCAACGGCCCTGTAGCTCACCAGCATGACATGAAATTAGATGTATATTTGATTGATAGCTAAAAAAAGTTGTGAAAATTGGTATGAAAAACAAGAAAGTTGGACACTTGACGCCAGGATTTTTATCCACCAGAGCCCCTGACGATCATGCACCATAGTGACACTGTCCCGAGGAATCTCCGTACCAAATTTGAAGTGAATCTGGTCAATAGTTTCAGAGAAGATTTTCAAATTTTCAGATTTAAAAAAAAAAATGCATAAAAATTTGGAAAAACATTTTTCAAATCTTGGAACAATTTTTGATGACATTTTCGCAAGAAGCACCAACTGAAGGGCATTAAAACAGTGGTTTCAGAAAATAAGATTTTTAAAATTTGAGATGAAAAAAAGAGAAAAAATCCAAAAATCAAAAAAACATATTTTTTCAAAACTGTGAACAGTCTTTGCAGACATTGTCCCGGGAAGCTCCATGCCAAATTTGAAGTGCATCTGGACAGTAGTTTTAGAAAAGATTATTTTTGAAGTTTCAGATGAAAAAAAAAATAAATAAAAATGTGAAAAAAACTAATTTTTTCAAAACTGTGGACAATCTTTGTTGACATTGTCCCGGGAAGCTCCATACCAAAATTGAAGTGCATCTGGGCAGCAGTTTCAGAAAAGAAGACTTTTAAAGTTTCAGTTGAAAAAAAAAAAAAAAATTCATAAAATTGTAAAAAACAGTATTTTCCAAACTGTGATATCTTTGCAGACATTGTCCCCAGGAAGCACCATCTCAAATTTGAAGCGAATCTGGCCAGTAGTTGTAGAGAAGAATTGCAGCATTTTCTTAAAGATGCAAACAACAGGGGACGCCGCACCATGACAAAGGCTCACAGCCTATCTGCCAGTGACAGCACTATAGCTTACAACTCACATTCCAAATTAAACACATTCAATCTCCAAAACACAAAAAAAAACAACAAAACCCCCCAGAAAAACACAGCCAAGCAGAAATGAAAATAATCAAGAATACAGTCCATATCTCTTATTCATTGTTCAAAACATCATCACCAGTTTCCCATCACTGATTTTGCACAGAATTTCATTAACTGACGATTCACTTTCAAAGTCAACCAGGTCATTGTTCAGTTCATAGAATACAAGCTGCCTTTAGCCGAGAGGTGATCAGCACTTTAAAGATTATAACAAAGTCCAGTACCACTTAGTACTGCATTTCCTTCGCTCCAGTTCTAAAGCCAGTTCCTTGGTCAGGGACACTGGGAGGAGTGTTCCTATGATGCATGTTTTTGTGGGTGGGGGAACCCGGAGCACACGGACGAAACCCACGCAAACACGCGGAGAACATGCAAACCCCATGCAGAGAGGCCTCGGGCCAGATTCAAACCCATTACCTTCTTGCTGTGAAGTAGCAGTGCTAATGGTGTTTCTAGTTGGGACAATCTACAAACAAGTGAATGCAGTTTTCTGTTGGCATGCAAAATTGGTATCAGGGACAATTTTACATAGAATCCTCCACTGAGGATCACCAATCCACTTGGGCAGGGTGTTTTTACACAGCTGGTGCCACGATAGCTGAAGCCCACAGTCACCAGATAGGCAGGTCGTCCATGACATCACCCTCAGCCATATTTGTTCCCTACAGAGAAGTTTTACACAGACCCTGTACAAACCCTTCTCTGTTGCCATCTCAAAATCCATCTCCCTTAACCCTTCCCACCTTAGCCAATCGCAATCCTTCCCGCTATTCCCAGGGTCTGGGGCAACCTTGAGAAAATAATCTCATCACAAGACAGGGGCCAAACATCCAGTACAAGTGTGCAGACAGCGGGAAAACAAACAGATATGGGCTCCTTTTAGCCATCCAAAAAGACCTTAGTTGTCTGCAAAGAAATGCACTGAACACACCTCGCCAGAGAAAGAGAGAGAGAGAGAGAGAGAGAGAGAAAGAGGGGGAGAGAGAGAGAGGAACAAAGGGTGAGTGTCAGCTTATACAAATCACACCAACACTCAAATCTGATTCATACTTCAAATGACTGCAATTGCATTTTCGGTGGGACAAGGGACAGCCAAAAATATTTATCCAATTCACCACAAACGTCCCCCACAAAGGTTACTCTTCCCACGAATGTGAATGTTTCCACAAATTTTTAATTCGAATAAGGCAACTTTCGTCAGGCTTCAGCCACAGTCGAATACTCCAGCCTTTTCCCATGAATTCCACGAGTGAACATGTTTAGGACTTATTAAAGAGCCATTATTGTTCAAATCATGTTTCCCTCGCCCTAAAACGAATACTTTTGTCCTCCGTCAACCTAAAATCTAACAAATCGTGAAGCCAAACTGCCTTTAAGTTTCCGCTGAAATGCCGCTCAAGGGCAATGATGCGCTTTAAGTGCCCATTTTGATTCTACGTCATTTTCGACATCACAAGGGGAGTCATTAGCATAGTACAGCCCAGTATGGGCAGGTATTCAGCTGCTACCGCTCACATCGCACTGTAATCAGGCAACCAATCAGAGCTGAGTCTCATTTTCATTGACTCATCACCCACAGCACATGGTTAACAAGGGAAGCAAATGAGAGAGAGAGAGAGAGGAGACTGGTGGTTATTTTTTGGCAGCAAGTTTCCAAACATCATATTGTAACTCATGAAAGAATTGTCTTTAATTGTTTAAAAAATTAGTGCAATATAGTGCCTTTAAAGCAGGGGTGGGCAATCACGGTCTCGGAGGGCCGGTGTGTATGCAGGTTTTTATTCCTATCAATTACCCTGACTAATTGAGTTAATTGATTGCATGCACAAATATAGATTTTCACAATGATTCGATCAAAGGAAAATGTTTTATGAAGGGAGACAAGACTAGTCTTTGGTAGTTTCATGATAATTTAAAGAAATGCGCATGAAACGTCAGATTTCATAAATGGTTTGGCTAATTGAGACAATCAACTAATTAAAGACCAGACGTTGGTGTGAAAACCAGGGACAGATACGGCCCTCGCTGCCCACCTCTGCTTTAAAGGGACAGTACGGATGGCAGACTCTCGGTTTGGAGGAAAAGGGCAGTTTCTCGGGGTTCTGACAGACTCACCTCCTCTCCTGCCAACCGTCTTCTCCCTGGATCGCGGCAAGCGGGCTGTTCTGGAGGAATCCGCCGCGGATCACGTTCCCGTGGGTGGGCGAAGACATTGGGGGCTGCCCGGGCCGGATGGGTTTTGCTGCGGACGGGGAAGGAGGTTCTGGTTGGTCCTGATGAGTTTGAATTTAGCATCTGCATTCTGATTGGTGCTGTTCTGTCTGAGTTAATCAACACTCTTAGTTTTTTTTTAAACCAGTGGTCTTCAGTGTTGTTCCTGGGGACCCACTGTGTGCGGTGGCTTTTGTTCCAGCCACAATTGTAATCGCAGGATTTTAACAAGCTGATAATGTCTTAATAAAGTGCACTTAATGTTTAAGGTTGTTAATTACTCTCTGTAGCCAAATGTTACATAGAAACATCCATACATGCCATGAAGAATAAAATACCTTCGAAGATAGTGTGTTTATTTCCATACTGCAAGAAATTTCAGGTAATATGACATTTCAAACAGATCAAATTAGACACTGAGGAAATCCATAAACCCTAAATTAGCCTGCTGGACACAACTGTCACCAGTTCTTTCAAAACTTCAGGTGAACTTCATTAGATTAATATAACACAAAACTGGTTTGACTCTTTACCATTTGCTTGTTGAATAAATTGTCATGATGTGCCAATTAGTTTTCACCAATTAGGAGCCGACTACATCTTCAATTTGATTGGTCACATTGTTTTTTCTCATTTTATGCTGTTATTTCCAATACAACGCAATGTGGGTATGGCATTTTCTAATCTTGATGGCAAACATGCAGTAGATATTTCTGTTAACTTAGATACTTAGTGTGTTAAGCAAATAACACACAAGCTAATAACTGGTCTAAACGTTAAATGCACTGAAGACAAATTAACACCTTGTTAAAATCCTGCAATGACAATTATGGTTGGAACAAAAACCAGCATACACTGTGGGTTAAAAAACCAAGGAAAATTTTGTCGTGATAATGTTTCTCTTTTTCACATAAGCCCAGGGCAGAATTCCTAATTGAACAAGGGACAGGGAGAAACAGGTGTAGTCCCCGGAGCAGTTTTGGGGTTAAGGGCCTTGCTCAAGGGCCCAACCTCAGAGTTTTTCCCAGCTTCATCTTTCCACATCAAGTCAGAATCCCAAACCCACTGGGGGCTTGAACCAACAAGTCTTTAGTTACCAGTCAAGCAACTGACTTCTGGGCTACCCTGCCACCTGGCTCCCAGTCAACTTGGTCAACGGGAGTTCTTTCTAAACTTGTGATAATATAGCATAATTTAACATGGAACAACATAAAAGAACACAGCAGCACACCGCAGTCTTACATAACAGATCATGATATCATACTAAAATACATAGTGTGCCAAATGCTTGATTTGCCCTAATCTATGGAGTAAGTAGGACAGTATTTAGCCTGGTCTTGAGAACTGCCAGTGTTCTTGCCTCCACTACATGACCTGGGAAAGTCATTCCGCAGTGCGAGTTAAAATAAGCCAGCAGTTGAGCTAAGCTAATGTCCAGTAACTGGGGTTGAGTTCAAAATAAATGCCAGTAACTGGAGTGTCGTGAAAGTAATGTTATATGACTGAGGTTGAGTTAAACTCATGTCACGTAACTGGGGTTGAGTTAAATTATAGGGCATCTAAAGTTGATTCCCATTGTTTTTGTTTATCGCCTAATCAATGAGCCGCACCTGCGCAAATGAACCGAAATAGAAGGATTATCTATGCAAGTACAGAAAACATTGGTTTATGAATTAAATTGGTCATATGACAATGCAAGACGTTAACAAAAGCAAATGATTTGTTTGGAAACATTGATGGATTTGTTTGTAAACATTTGACATTCAGTGTCCAGTCTAAAAATCGACTTTAGATGCCCTTTAATGTAATGTAATCCATTACTTTCAACATTTTAACATTAGCTACCTCTTCTGAGAAGTTAACAAAGACATTCATTCCCGCATTTACACAACAGGCATTAGCTGCGTAACGATAGCACGTGTGGCTATAGGACACCAGCTGGTTTTAGCTAATACCTTCAAAAAGCCATTCATACCGAAGTTTCTGCATGGCTGTAATGTGTCATTGTCCATGTTTTCAGTGTGGCTTTGACACGACAATCACTGAGTGTTTGTTTATATTTTACTTATTGTAAATGAGTCGCTACTCTCTGCCTCTGTTGGAAACCGATGCGCGTTCCTATGCCTGGCTAGGGGATCGGGGGCGAGGACTGCTTAAACAGGCCTCAGTCAAGAAGCTACGAAAACGACCAAATCAGTTACAGCAGCTTTAAATAAATGTCCTGGACAGATGGTAAAGTTAAATTAATGTTCTGTGACTCAGGTTGAGTTACACTAATATCCTTTAGCTCAGGACATGTTTGGGTGAACGCGAGAGGAACGCACCAATCAGGGCAATGCTCCCTCGTCGGCCCATGTTCTTGGGGCGGACCGACTCCTTGATGCGCTCGACCTCCTGTTGGTACCGCTTGCGCTCTCGAGCGGCATTCTCCTTCGCCTCCTTCAGCGCCACCTCCAGCGCTATCACGCGCTCCGCCGTCGACCGGAGACGCTTCTCCAGCTTGGGCAGCTCGCAGCGCAGGTCAGCGTTATCCCGCACCAACTGCAACCAGAGATCAGTCAGTTAGCACAGCTGTGAGTGTTTATACAAGTGCTGGTCAACGAATTAGAATAATTTGAAATAGCGCAATCGTTAAATTTTCTTGATGCATTTTTTTGTGCAGAAAGCAAATCAGGTGTTCACCGCGCCTGTCCTACTTGTTAGAGAACTCGCTACCTGTAAAAAATTTGCTCAGCTGAGCTTTCCAAAAGGCCCATTTAGGCCATTTAACTGTGACACTGTAGTGTCATTGAATTAGAATAATTCATAAGTCATTTCATTGAATTAGAATAGGAGCTCGAATTTTTGTTTTCTGTGAAGAGTGTTCACTGTGCAGTATAAAGTCAGGGTTGAGTAGAATTTCTAAGTTGTAAAATCAATCATGGGTAAGCAGCGCGACCTCTCAAGGGGAATAGTGGCTCAAATTCAAGCCCTTCGCTAACAAGGCTTGACCCAAACTAAAATTGCTGAGCAGCTCTGCATCAGCCTGTCTTCCATCTGCAAAGCTCTAAAGAAAGACTGCAGCAAGCGCACCAACTGCTCCTGCGTCCGAAAAACTTCTGCTCGTGACAACAAGCAGCAGAGAAAGATCGCAGTGCTGCCGGGTGGCTCACACGGTTAAGGCACTGCGCTGCAGTGCAGAGGTGATCACCACGTCGCGGGTTCGAGCCTCGGCGTACCCACCGGCAGGGGTCGGCAGCTTTTTCAGAGTAGCGCACAATTGGCAATCGCGCTACAGGGTTACAAATTGGGAAGGGACTGCCGAATTTGGGTCTTCGATAACAGCTTTGTTCGTTGCTCCAGCGCCTCCTGTTGGCCAGACGGGCGCTCGTCAGGAAGACTCCGGCTTGGTTCATGTCCGGGTATCCTCCGCCCTCGCTCTGAACTTGCGAAGATTCAACCAGCGAGTGTATAAGAATCAGTGGCTGACAGGCACCTGCTTCGGAGGAGAGCCGTGAACTGTCTTCACTATCCTGAGTTGGCAGCAAGGGGTCGCATACGAGCAAGCTTTGTACATAGTTCCCCAATTTGGCGTTCCAGATTGGGTGGGAAAAAAAAAAAAAAAGAGAAAGATCGCAGTCAGCAACCGGCTCAAGTAAACTTCTGAGCTCAGCGACTTGTGGAACGAGCAGACCGGCGCTAACGTCTCGAGATCAACCACTTACCGTCGTCTGCGCGAACTCGGCTTCAAATCTCGCGTTACAGCAGGAAAAACCGATGCTGAACAAGAAACAAATGGAGAAACGGCTGAAGTGGGCCAAAGAACACGGCGAGTGGACTGCTGAAGACTGGCAGAAAGTGGTCTTCAGTGACGAATCACGCTTTTGCATCTCCTTCGGTGACCAAGGTCCTCGTGTCTAGCGTTGTGGTTGCGAAATCTACAATCACGAGTGCGTAAAAAGATGCTTCAAGTCTCCCCAGAGCGTCATTGTCTGGGGATGCATATCCGCTCGGGGTGTAGGGAAACTCTGCTTCCTCAAGAAGACTGTCAAGGCTGCCGTATACCAACATGTTCTGGAAACGTTCCTGATTCCGACTGTTGAGGGACAGTTTGGCGAAGAAGACCTCAGATTTCAACAGGATCTTGCACCGGCTCATGCGCCAAAGTCGACCAAAGATTGGTTCGCCGAAAAACAGCTTGAAGTTTTGGCATGGCCGGCCAACTCGCCTGACCTCAATGTTATTGAAAGCCTTTGGGCCATCGTCAAGCGGAAAATTCGCGACAGAAAGCCGACTATGCTGGATCAACTGAAGCAGAACATCGCCACTGCCTGGGAAGCTGTGAGTGCGGAAACTTGTGACAAGCTGGTCAAATCGATGCCGCGGAGACTTCAGGCAGTCATGCAAGCCAAGGGGGTAGCCACAAAATACTGAGAAAGTGATGATTCTAATTATAATAGAAATTATTCTAATTCAGTGAAACGGTTTCTCAATTATTCTAATTCAATAAAACAACATTGTCACAGCTAAATGGCCTAAATGGGCCTTTTGGAAAGCTCAGCTGAGCAAATTTTTTACAGGTAGTGAGTTCTGTGATTACTCTAACAAGTAGGACAGGCGCGGTGAACACCTGATTTGCTTTCTGCACAAAAAATGCATCAAGAAAATTTAATGATTGCGCTATTTTAAATTATTCTAATTTGTTGACCAGCACTTGTATACAGGGACTTACGAGCAGTTTCTCACAAACTCCAGTGGTTCTACTGACTAGCAGCACAGCACAAATCAAAACTGTTGAGTGAGGTGAGCTTTGTTATGCCTGGAGTGAAAATCTACAAGATGGGAGATCTTCAGGAACAGGGTTGGGCAGCCCTGCTCTAGCTGTTGAATGAGGTGAGCTTTGTTAGGGTTGGAGTGAGAACCTACAGGATGGTAGATCTCCAGGAACAGGGTTGGGCAGCCCTGCTCTAGCTGTTGAATGAGGTGAGCTTTGTTAGGGTTGAAGTGAGAACCTACAGGATGGTAGATCTGCAGGAACAGGGTTGGGCAGCCCTGCTCTAGCTGTTGAATGAGGTGAGCTTTGTTAGGGTTGGATTGAAAACCTACAGGATGGTGTATCTCCAGGAACAGGGTTGGGCAGCCCTGCTGTAGCTGTTGAATGAGGTGAGCTTTGTTAGGGTTGAAGTGAGAACCTACAGGATGGTAGATCTGCAGGAACAGGGTTGGGCAGCCCTGCTCTAGCTGTTGAATGAGGTGAGCTTTGTTAGGGTTGGAGTGAGAACCTACAGGATGGTAGATCTCCAGGAACATGGTTGGGCAGCCCTGCTCTTGCTGTTGAATGAAGTGAGTTTTGTTAGGGTTTGAGACCGTTTCTCTAGGCACATCAGGCCTGTTTACCTGCTTGTGGACTTTGGTGAGCTGTTCTAGATTGTTCTCCAGGAAGGAGATCTTCTGCTTCTGAGCAACACTGCCTCCTGTCTCATCGGAGTCCGTATCTCCGTTCTGGGAACAGACAGCCGAAGTCCGTCATTCACAAAGAGCAACATACACGACCTTCTTGATCGACCAACAAAAATTCTCTGCCGCAACACTCGTCTCTCACACCATAAACGTGTTCTTGTCAGAACCCCGTAATGCTGATGTAATGATTCCAACAGGCGGCTGTAAGCAAAGAACTGCTCAAGAACACAGACTTCTGCTCAGCGGATTACTGTAACCTGCCCTGATTTGGAGAGAAATGCTAGTGTTGTTATGGAGCAGTCAAAGGCAATAATCCTACAGAAAGGCAGATTTTTGTAAGGAACAGAATTAAGCCGCTGATCACATGTTAACTCACATCATCAGGACTTAAGGGTCAAGCTGGTTGTTAATTTTACAGTCACAGCAGAAATCAGCTAAGCAGGTGTGGGCTTGGCCAGTACTTGGATGGTAGACCACTGAGGAAAACCAGGTTGCTGCTGGAAGAGGTGTTGGTGGGCCAGTAGGTGGCGATCTTCCCTCTGGTGGGATAATCCCCAATGCCCCAGTGCAGTGACGGGGACACTGAACTGAAGGAGATGCCGTCTTTCGGATGAGACGTTAAACCGAGGTCCTGACTCACAGTGGTCATTAAAGATCCTATGACACTCTTCGATAAGAGTAGGGGGTTCCCCGGTGTCATGGCTAAAGTCCCAACCTGGCTCTTTCGATCTGCCGCCTAATCATCCCCTGATCTAATTGGCTGTGCAATTCCTCTGTCCCTCCCCACCTCTTCCCCCAGGGCTCCCTTGAAAAAGAGATTTCAATCTCAATGGGACTTCCCTGGTTAAATAAGGGTAAAATAAATAAATAAATAAACATACCCTGCACAGGCGGGTCATGTCTGGTTTTGAGGGAGGCCACCATTCATTGATTACTGGCAGAAATAAAGGCTGTTTGATCGGTCCAAGTATTCACAACAAAGTTCCCATGATATGAATAACTTCAAAAAAAGGCCACCAGCATTTTCTGCACCTGAATATATATATATTTTTTGTTTCACTGGTAGATCATATCAGGGCACAGAAAAGTGACTTCCTCTCTGCTTTAATTATCTGACTATCGTCAGCCAGCACTTCCTGTATTCACTGGTCATGAGCCTTTTCTGCAATAATTATCGGACTATCGTCAACAAGCGCTTCCTGTATTCACCGGTCATGAGCCCCATTCTGCTATAATTATCGGACTATCGTATACCAGCACTTCCTGTATTCATCGGTCATGAGCCCCATTCTGCTATAATTATCGGACTATCGTCAACCAGCACTTCCTGAATTCACCGGTCATGAGCCCCATTCTGCTATAATTATCGGACTATCGTCAGCCAGCACTTCCTGTATTCACCGGTCATGAGCCCCTTTCTGCTATAATTATCAGACTATCGTCAGCCAGCACTTCCTGTATTCACCGGTCATGAGCCCCTTTCTGCTATAATTATCAGACTATTGTCAGCCAGCACTTCCTGTATTCACCGGTCATGAGCCCCATTCTGCTATAATTATCGGACTATCGTCAGCCAGCACTTCCTGTATTCACCGGTCATGAGCCCCTTTCTGCTATAATTATCAGACTATTGTCAGCCAGCACTTCCTGTATTCACCGGTCATAAGCCCCATTCTGCTATAATTATCGGACTATCGTCAGCCAGCACTTCCTGTTTTCACTGGTCATGAGCCCTTTTCTGTTATAATTATCAGACTTGTCAGCCAGCACTTCCTGTATTCACCGGTCATGAGCCCCTTTGTTGCATAACTAATATTACTGAAGTAAGGCAGTACACAATACCTTCTTAACTCTGGTCGCCAGGTCTTGAACGAACAGCTTCCTCAGGTTGTGAAGCGTCTGCAGCTCCTTGGTCTTGTGGCGGTACAGAGAGAAGGACAGGGTGGTGAAACTGGAACCAGAGACCCCACAGAGCTTTCCCATAATGCTTTGCAATATCGTGACATGCTCACCACTGTCTCCTCCAGGCCCTTCAGATCCTGTTTGGCCTGTTCCCTCCGGTCCAGCATAACTCTGTGTGCCGATACACACTTGAATCAAAATATGGGCATGTGCACACCCATACAGAAACACACACACACTCACACATATACATACACACACACACACACACACACACACATACATACACACGCGCACGCGTGCACACACACACACTCACGCGCAAACAGATATCAAAGACACAGACAAACACCCATTTGCCAAAACAAGCACACACAGACATATACATGTATTCAAACACACACACACACACACACACACTCATGCATACACACACACCCGCACGCACACACACACACACACACACACACACACACACACACACACACACACACACACACACACACGCACACTCACACACACACACACACACACGTGCCAAAACAAGCACACACAGACGTATACATGCACTCAAACACAGACACACACCCACGTGCACACACATACACAGACATACCAATGCAGTACATGTACGATAACACACGTAGACACACACAAATGCACATATGTATCAAAAAGTGCACACATGCATGTACCTATACACATGCGTGCACACACACACAATCCAAAAGCCTTGCACATGCATGCATATATGTCAACCCACATACACTCACACAAGTATGTACCCAAACACACAGACAGACCAACAGACACACGCACACGCGCGCATGAACCCGAACATAAGCGCACAGACACAGACACACACAGATGCATGTATCCCAACACACACTCATACAGACACAAGGATGAATTACAGATGATTTGTGAAGATATCTGCAGTGGCAGGATAAACCGACAGGAGCACAGATAATTAGAGTCGCCCATCACTCTTCATCATGCTCACAGATATAAGCCATGGCTCCTTCCCATTTGTTTTGGGTGGCTGTGCTGGGGATTGTGGTAAATTGTGCCACAAAGAAGTGCTCAACCCATTACTGGCCAGAAAAAAAATGAATGGATGTGAAGATGACATAAAGGGTGCAACAAATGAGAATAGAAACGTCTTTCATTCAAACATTTTGTTCTTGATCCAAAATAAAAAATAAATAAACGTGTCAGCTCTAATGTACAGATACTCAAGCCAGTCAAGACAACAAATATTTATCTGACAAAAAAAAAGCCATCCAGCCACAATCCACTTCTGGTGCTGAAACACTGTAGGGCAGAACAGGTGAGTTCAGCGCGCCACTTGTGTTACGCTAGCATTACACCATGGCCCATGTGCTCCTGTTCATGAGTCTGCTTTAGAACAAAATAGAACAAGGGAGGATGTGGGTTCAGATTAGGGTGAAGGGTCAGGGGTCAGGGGTTAGCGGGGGTCTCAGGTACGCACGTCAGCTCTTGTATTTTGCGGCTCTTTTCCTGATCTGTGACCTTCAGTTTCTCATGTTCCACCTTCAACCGCTCCTGTTCCAGCAGGGTCTTCTGGTTCTCACTGCAAAGAACATAACCAGGATCCTTTAACACTGTCACATCATGAGCGAATACAGCCTAATTACTGCTGCATCAAACTTAGCACTACCTTAACACCTAGCCTTCGAGGTGATATATACAAGATTCTTCAGGAAATTAAGATTTAAAAAGAAACTATAAATCAATAGGGCTTCGTGACAGGCGCAGAAAAAAAAGTATTTATTTTCCCTCAAAAATTACTTCTATTCAGACTTTGGCAATTTAAAAACATTTTTTGTTGGGTCCACAATGAGTCCTTGTATATTATGGTCCGCAACGGCAATAACACCTTCGAACCAGTAGCGTTATCTCTGTAGCTGGATTCCTATGGTTGCCAGTTCGCTATATGGTCAGTGAGGAATGACGGATTTCAGGTGTTAACAACCGGCTTCTCTGCCGCCCTCAAACACATGACTGCCGATTAGCTAGTAAGAAACCCCACTATCGTTCACAATGGCTCAGCTGCAAACACAGGAACGTCCCATAATTAATATCTGCGCAGCTTCTGAGTGCTGCAGTAAGCTGCAGGAGGAACGAGGGCTAAAATTGACTCGGATGTTGCAGCCGTTAAGCTAGCCACCTCAATCGTTTATGAATAAGAGTTATTTTACGTGTTACACAGAGCTTACACCTTGATTTATCAACTACTGCTCCACTAAAAGAGCATAAATCGGTATTTGACATCAATTTGAGGCATTGTAGAGTAGCTAGCATATAGGTATTTTTATTCACTTGCCAATGTCATTAACGATATCACTAACTAAGGCTAGCAAACTAAGTCTGCTGTTGACTTTAAGAGCTGTGCCATACTGTATTGTATTAAATTGTGATGCATTTTCCCTACAGTGACAGCGGAATAATATCTGTGGAATACAAGCTTGTCAATTGTATTCAATTGTCTAGAATTTCCGCGCTGACGTTCCTGAGCCAGTGAGAGGTGGTTGTGTAAATTGATAGCCTGTAGAGTGACATGAATCACGGTGGAAAAAGTCTCGGCCGAAAATAGTAGGAAAACTAGGCTTATGCCGTCGGAGGCGACGGTTGGGGGTATATCCTCGAACGCCCCCAATCCTCCAATTCCCCAATCCTTGAATAATCCTTGAATTTCATTTGAACTTAATTGGTCAAATGGTTCTGAAGATATCGCCAAATTGGTAATTTTCCATCACAAAGTGCCACCTGGTGGCAAAATATTGAACCATACAGGTATGATGTCATCATGTGACACGTTGTGAGGTCATGACCTTGCAGTTGAACATAGTTTCATGTCAATTGGCGAAATAGTTCCAAAGATATAGCAAAAATTGTGAATTTTATGTGACATAGCTCCACCTTGTGTCAAAATTTTGAACCAAACAGGTACAATGTCATCGTGGGACACATCCTCAGGTCATGACCTTTCATTTGCACTTAATTTGAGGTCAATCGGACAAATATTTCTAGAGATATGATAAAAACAGTGATTTTTCCATTTTTGGCCCCTGGTGGCTAATCTAGAAATTGTAAATTGTCCAAAATCGAATCAGTTCTTCATCTTTATGATACTTACTTATATGCAAAACATGGAATTTCTAAATGAAATATTACTGCAGTTACCACGTTAACATGTAAATCAGTTTTTGGCCCCTGGTGGCCAATCTAGAGATCATAAATTGTCCAAAATCGAATCAGTTCTTCCTCTTTATGATACTTACTTATGTGCAAAACTTTAAATTTGTCATTGAAATATACTGAAGTTATCGCGGAACAGTGATTTTTTCAGTTTTTGGCCCCTGGTGGCCAATCTAGAAATAGTAAATTGTCCAGCATCGAATCAGTTCTTCCTCTTTATGATACTTGCTTATATGCAAAACTTGGAATTTCTAATTGAAATATTACTGCAGTTATCGCGTTAACAGTGAAATCAGTTTTTGGCCCCTGGTGGCCAATCTAGACATTGTAAATTGTCCAAAATCGAATCAGTACTTCCTCTTTATGATACTTACTCATGTGCAAAATTTGGAATTTGTAATTGAAATATTACTGAAGTTATCGCATTAACACGTAATGCGGCTGCGGCGACGGAGGCCGGACCAAAAACATAATATCCCCCATTATTAGATATAAAAATGTCTAGACATGATAAACTTTATGAATTGCTCGTGTACGTTTATGCTTATTGCCCACAAATTAGCCCATACGGTCCATCAAGTGAAGCCCATAGGCAATAATCAAGCAATATGCTTTGGTAATATGAGTGTGTGCTTCAAGCACATCTCAACAGCAATTCTCCCCGGCCACACGAGACAGGGGGAAAACATACAGAATGTCACAGAATCTTGTATCCATCACGTTTTACACTGAAAACTCCGGGGCCAAAAGCCCCTGTGTGTGTGTCAGTGTGTGTGTCAGTGTGCATGTGCGTGCGTTGGTGTGTGTGTGGCCATGCGTTTGAGAGGGTATTACTCCTGGAGCTCCGTCATGCGTTTCTCCTTTTGTTCCACCTCATCCCTTAGGTTGCCGATTTGCTTCTGATAAGCCTCCCTGTGGCTCTGCATCCGCTTCTCTACTGCTTCCTGTGGGGGAAACATGTCATCATTACACGCTTCCTGTGGGGGAAACATATCATCATTACACGCTTCCTGTGGGGAAACATATCATCATTACATGCTTCCTATGGGGGAGACATATCATCATTACACGCTTCCTGTGGGGGAAAGATATCATCATTACACGCTTCCTGTGGGGGAAACATATCATCATTACACGCTTCCTGTGGGGGAAACATATCATCATTACACGCTTCCTGTGGGGGAAACATACCATCATTATACCCTTCCTGTGGGGGAAACATATCATCATTACACGCTTCCTGTAGGGGAAACATATCATCATTACACGCTTCCTGCAGGGGAAACATATCATCATTGCACGCTTCCTGTGGGTGATGGGGGAAACATCATCATTACACGCTTCCTGTGGGGAAACACATCATCATTACAGGCTTCCTGTGGGGGAGACATATCATCATTACACGCTTCCTGTGGGGGAAACATATCATCATTACACACTTCCTGTGGGGGAAACATCATCATTACACGCTTCCTGCGGGGGAAATATATCATCATTACACGCCTCCTGCAGGGGAAACATATCATCATTACACGCTTCCTGTGGGGAAACATATCATCATTACGGGCTTCCTGTGGGGGAGACATATCATCATTACATGCTTCCTGTGGCGGAACGATATCATCATTACACACTTCCTGTGGGGGAAACATCATCATTACACGCTTCCTGCGGGGGAAATATATCATCATTACACGCCTCCTGCAGGGGAAACATATCATCATTACACGCTTCCTGTGGGGAAACATATCATCATTACGGGCTTCCTGTGGGGGAGACATATCATCATTACATGCTTCCTGTGGCGGAACGATATCATCATTACACGCTTCCTGTGGGGGAAACATATCATCATTACACGCTTCCTGTAGGGGAAACATATCATCATTACACGCTTCCTGCAGGGGAAACATATCATCATTACACGCTTCCTGTGGGGGAAACATATCATCATTATACACTTCCTGTGGGGGAACAATATCATCATTACACGCTTCCTGTGGGGGAAACATATCATCATTACACACTTCCTGTGGGGGAAACATCATCATTACATGCTTCCTGCAGGGGAAATATATCATCATTACACGCTTCCTGCAGGGGAAACATATCATTACACGCTTCTTGGCGGGGAAACATATCATCATTACACGCTTCCTGTGGGGGAAACATATCATCATTACACGCTTCCTGTGGGGGAAACATATCATCGTTACGCTTCCTGTTCGGTAAAAGTCATTATTATTTCTAACATGATAACTCAAAAAATTATGCATGTTTTGGCATGAACTTTGGCAGGATGATAATTGGTAGTCCAAAGGAGAGTTGATTTAATTTTATCATGGATCCAGAACATATTCTCTGACCAAAAGACCAGATATATGGCGTGGCGGAGGTATGCGCTCTACCGAGTGCCCCCCAGTTTTTGTTTATTGTTCACATCTATCTAGTCAATTCATGTTTTGAAACAGGTGCTCAGATTACTTTGAACAGGAGTGTTACGCACTGACCAGGTTACTTTGCATGTGAAGGTGAGTGATTGGCCGCGGCTCATACCTTCACCTCATTTGCTGACAGCGTCTCATTCTCATTTTCTATGGCATTGATGTTCCCTGTGAAGAAGAAACATGGCACTATGTTTAACCATTTCAATACTGAAGAATTCGCACAACTGACGTATCTCATTAACATTCACCTCACTGCTATTACCCTTTGCAACATTAGGGGGACCCAAACAAATGCAAGCCATTCTCACCTGGAGTGGGAAATTACACTCGAGACTCCTCTGCCATTTCAGATGTTTTACGTTACTCGAAAATAACCTCAGGTGATTTGGTCACCATATTAGTGTCAAACTGTCAATGGGATGGAGATTTACGCCGCAGTGAGTGAACCGCTTTTTGCATCCAATCGAGTAAGGAAGTAGTGTGCAATTAACACGCTCCTTTGCCTTGTATGTGCAAATATAAATGTTTGGTATTAAAGAAAACTTTTGAAGGGGAAATTTGAGGTAGACTTACACTAACAAAATTTATCAAGTTACCAGCAAAGGTTGTGAGCATTGACTGCATATGAAGATGGACAACCTAATAGCTCCCAAAAAGTGAGGCCAAAAGTCTTGATTGCCATCTAGTGGTTGGCTGCAGTACAAGTTATAAGCCCGCCCCCTCCATGTTATTGTATGGTGCATCGCACTCCCTGAAATATTTATGGGTCAAATGAGTATTTTCCAAAGATGATCTCTGTCATTTTAAGTAGTTTTTCCGATATATGTTCTTTGTTTCTGATAAGTTTTGATTTGATACAATTAAAAGGGGGAGTGCAGTCATGATTGGCAGCTTTGATTGAGAGCTTCTCTCGGCAAAGTTGCCACCTCTTAATTTACTTTCGGGAATTGTACGGAGCTGGAGTGCGGCCATCGAAAAGAGATATAATGCTAACATTACACATGCAAAAGTTGCACGGTCCCAGTACATGAGAATTTACACAACAGGCAGAAATATAATGAACACCCCGTATTTTTCAGAATTTAGCTAGTTTTTGTCATCTTCAAGTTAATTTTGAGGAACAAAGGCACACAAAATCCCAAGGGGACACATGTATTGACTAAAAACGTTGCTTGCTAATAACTACGTCTTGAAATTCAACTTGCAGCATGTATTTCTAGATAAGATATGTGTTTCTATGTCATTTTGTTTTTTGATTCTGCTGAAAATATTCGATAAGTTAAGAAAAACCAGCCAAATTCTGAAAGATGCAGGGTGTTCATGATATTTTGGCCTGGTGTTTGTAATATTTTGGCCTGAAGTGTAACCCATTGTGATTTGCAAGTCAGAAAAAAATCGATTGTAAAATGGTCTTTGCTCTGTACATAGGGTCAGGCAATGCTAGTTTCCGGCGATGCTAGACCTATAGAAAGGTATAGCAAGCTAGATAGCTAGCAAATTTAGTTACATTTTATAATAAGTCACTGTAGACAGCCATGGAAATTGGTGGTAAAAAGCTCTTTACTTTGAACCTAGCATAATGTAGCTATTGTTCGCAGCGATTTTATATTCAGAGCAAAAGGCTTTCGACCATCAATTTTCGTTGCTAGTATAGTGACCAAAAAAACTGATAGCTAGCTATCTAACTAAGGTTAATAAAACAAGATTCAGAGGGTCTCCCTTAGCTAGGAAGCTAGCCAGTTAGAGCAAAAATTATAACCCATGATAACCCATGCGGAGTCCATCTATTCACCCACAGAATCCATTTGCCTTATTTTCAAAGGTTAGCCTGCTTGGAGTTCTAAAGTAGGTGTTGAGGATTATATTTCAATATTTCTCATCATATTCATCAGTAAATCAATAACCATATTGAATAACAATAATCAATAATCATAATCAGTATCCATATTATGTATACAGCAGTAACACAGACACACACATATACAAGCAGTATACACACACACACACACACACACACACACACGCATACAAGCAGTTCGCACACACATGAGCAGTGCACAGAGACACATGCACTCACACATACACACGCAGCACACGTACACATGCACAAACACACACACACACACACACACACACAAACACACACACATACAAGCAATTCAATTCACACACACATCAGCAGCAGCTTCTGTAGCTTTGATTAGTAAGCAGGCTTCTGTTTAGTTGATTTGAAAACATAATCAGATGATGTATTTGATTTCTGCAGCTCTAATCAATATTTTTTCAGTGAAATCATAAGTTGTTACTGGAAACATAATCAATTTAATCATTTATGCATCTACTTGTATCCTATTCATCTGACTTTAATTTTCCTTTCTCAGCTGTAAAATTTTCCAGTACTTTTTAGTGTTGTGCATCCTTATATTTTGGTTGAGGTTCCCAAGGGAAGTTGACAGTGTTTTGGTTCGCTTTTCCTTGTATTGTGAGAATGAGAATGTGGAAAGACCATATTTGGAAGATATTTCCTGTGATGAAGGTATAAAAACTGGGTTCTTCTTGTGCAAAAAGAACTCTGCTTTATATTCATCAACATGTCACAATAAAGCCTAATTTTCTGAAGAATCTGTCTCTCTCTCCAATTGCTTGGGGATGGGGGAAACCTCATAATATGAAAATATGTGAGTGAAAACCACAATATAGGTGTGTATGATGTAGGTAGCTAGCTACTTAACCACAGTCAATGTAAGACATCGGCTAAGCAACTAACCGCAAAAGATGAAGACCGCAGCAAACATATTTTCACGCCATACGACTGTACTGGGAAAAGATCCGATCTGTAGAACCCATTCACAAGCTTTAAGTCGTAGTAGAATCAGTCTGTTGGTAGTGTATGTCACCCAGCGTTTATTGCAAACAGAGGGTGCCATTTGGGCTACATAAAATGTTCAGGGGATGTGATTACAAGAAGGGCAGGTGTATGGGCAGGACCTCAGTACCGCAGCTTAACCCCCTGATCACTACTGCGCAGATTCTGGCTTCAAATATGCAGGATGGCCGTGTCCATATGAACAATATTTTGGGTCCATTTTTGTACAACGCTAGTAAGTGGAGACACGTCGTCCATCTTTATATACGGTCCTTGGTCATGAAAGCAAAATGGCAGCCTCTATGGATGATGAAAACATAATGTTCAATAGTTTATGCTTTGGAATCTCAGTACTAGTACCAGCATCCAATGCCCAAGATGGCGCCTGAATCACCCGAGGTTATTTTCGAAAGGAAATGGCTGAGGGAGTCCCCAGAGAGGACTTCAGTTTGTTCCAACTTCATTCCCAATGAAAATACACTGCCTGCTTTATTCCTTTTCATTTCAGCATGTACTAGACACTCAACAGCAAAGAAATAAATCCAGATGATGAACGAACAGGTGTAGAGGGATTGTGTAAGTTACCCTCAGTGCCCAACTTCACCAGGTCCTCGGTGAGAGAGTCCACAGTGCCCAACTTCACCAGGTCCTCGGTGAGAGAGTCCACAGTCTCCTCCAACTGTCTCTTCCTTTGCTCCATGTCCTGCAAGGACTCTGCCAGGGATCTCATCTTCACCTCGTGCTGCAAACATAGACACACACACACACACACACACACACACACAGGCATATGCTGTATGTTACACACACCAACACACATGTTCTGTTTGTAACACACAATCGTACAGACACTCTCTCTCTCAGTGACACACACACACACACGCATACAGAAGCGTGCAGTGAAGATTATACACTTAACAAAATGAGGAGAAATCTGAAACCAAGAGCTACTCAAGTATTTATTTCATGTAATACTGGATTGAATAGATGAAAATAAGTCAACAGATAGCAATATATACTAAAAACAAAAATGACTAGAGAGTCCGATCGGCTGCGCCTGCATGGGTGTAGCCCCCGAAAGCTCGCTTCTCCGCTTTCGGCCAATACTGTCGCCATGGCAACCGAAATTGATAGGTGGTATTAGGGATATATTTCACATGTTCATACCAAATATGAAAGTAATCGGTGAAAAACTGCAGTCTGTACTGTGTCCACAAAGAAATCTCTATGTTTTGTCACTAATTTGCATATTATTCGGCCAATACTGTTGCCATCACAACCAAAATTGGTAGGTGTCATAAGTGGAATATAACTCATGTCCATACCAAATATGAAAGTAAATCAGGCAAAAATTGCAACCTGAACTGCATCCACAAGGAAATCTGTTCTGCCACTAATTTTCTTATTATGCTGCTAATACTGTCGCCATGGCAAACAATATCTATAGGTGTCGCGAGTGAAGTGTAACACATGTCCATTTCAAATATGAAAGTAATCAGTCAAAAACTGCAGCCTGCACTGCGTTCACAGGGAAATCTGTTTTGCCACTGATTTGCATATTATGCTGCCAATACTGTCGCCATGGCAACCACAATCAATAGGTGTCATAAGTATAACACATCTTTATACCAAATATGAAAGAAATCGATGAAAAATACAGGCTGTGCAGCATCCACAAGTAAGTGTCTACAGATGCGGCTGCGACGACAGATGCGAATTCACAGTAGCCGCCCGACTTTGTCCAGGGCGACAATAATGTCTTTTTGAGAGAAAAGGTCAATAGCTCGTGTGCAATCTCTTTTTGTGACAGAATTTCATCCTTCAGGCATCGTTTTCACATATTTTTTATTTCCTCTCTCGCAATGCATTTCATGTGATTTGAAGTTCATTCCAAAGAGATTCTTTCGATGTTACAATAGATTTGCTTCATTGAATTAAGGTCTGGACTTTAAGCAGGCCAAGTCATAACTACTATGGCACCAGATGGTTCTTTCCCACTAAGATAATTCTTGCACAACTTAGAAATATGTTCAGGGTCATTATTTTATTGAAAATAAAACCCTTGACCAATTAGTCTCTTTCCAGATGGCAATGCGTGCCTTACAAGGATGCTGTGATACTTCTTTTGATCCATAATTCCATTAATTTTAATGAGATCACCGGCTCCTTTTGAGCAGACTGAATCCCAAACCATAATATTACCACCAGGTTTTAGGGAAGGGGTTAAACAGTCATTTTTGAAGCGTTCTCCAACTCTACTGCCCACATACGTTCTGCCATTGGGTGAGGAAATTTTTTATTTTGATTCATCGGTCAAAAGGACTTGTTCCCAGTCCGTTGGCGTCCAGTCCTTGAATTTCTAGGCAAACTCAAGTCTTTGTTTTATGTAGCCAGCTCTCGGCATCAAAACGACCAATCAGAATATTTTCACACAGGCATCCAGAAATAGCAGATATTGAAACTTTCATCTTTTCACTTCTGGCATATAAATATCATAAAGAAGTTGCCGTGCTGTAACTTCCATTTTCCACCTCTATTGCCGCTAGTTCTCAGCGAAACGGTCTCTTTGAAACGCTTGATGGTGTTTCTTACAGTGCCATGGCAGCATTTACGCCTTCAACATCGCGTAAAACCATAATGCGGCCATGAAGAATCTCAGAGAGCTACTTCTGTCATGCCATCGTGTTTAACACTCTAACACTGCTCAAAGTTCAGGTCACCTTAAATACTACAACAACTGACCATCGGAGGTAATTTTGCAGAATAATGTTGCCTCAAACCAGCTTAAACAATTTTTTTGCATCAATATTTGTGGAATGAGCCTTCAAACATGCATTCAGGCTATGCAAGAGTCAAAAAAGTAAAATTTGCGACACCATTCAATTGTAATTAAAAAAATCAATGTTTTCAGTGTTTTTGCTCATTACCCATATTTTTACCTCAATATCCTGTGATGGTTCTGCCCTGCAGTCCCTCCCCCTCCTGCTGTCTTCGCTTCCACTTCAACGAGCCACACCTGTTGCTCGTTGAAGTGGAGATGAAGTGTAGAGTATTTAAGAACTGCAGTGCAGCTGTATTCTGGCGTTTTTAGTTTTGTGTGTGTTGCTGCTGCTCCCCTGTCTGTTTTTAAATTATAATTATTGAACATGTTTTTGTTTGTACCAATCTGTGCGAGTGGGTCCCTTCACCCAAACATGACACAATTTAAATCAACGTTATTCAAAATTACTCTCGATATTGAGTGGGGAAAAAAAGTGGCACTTGGCAGTGAAATAGGCTATAAAAAGCATGCGGCTCTATTTGACGTTGATTTAAATTATGCAAACGCGTCCAGATGAATGATTGTCGTCTTACCTAATCGGGGAGAACAAGCTGCATCTGTTAAGCGCGGAGCGCTCTCGGAGTGAACATTTTGTTAATCATGAAAATGACTGCGAATAGGTCAGGTCTAATAATTCTTAAAAACAGATGTTACGACCACCCCAATTGTCAGTTTTACGGAATTTACCCCATGACTTCATCGCTGTTAGATCGCATGAAAAACCGTGTCTTCAGTTGCCTATTACGATAATCGGAAAACGCGTCAATAAAGAAAAATAATTGAGAACTAGCCAGGACTATCCTAATTGTCATAAAGGGACGTGTCTGTGCCACCCCAATTCCCGGTGCTAGCTACGCCCCTGTCTGCACTAAATTAATGAGACTCGTTCAATCAGAAATGCAATCTGAAATGACCGTCGTGGGGGTAACCAGTCGCGTCCTCACATGTTACGCCCATCCCTGCGGGTTAATTTGCATGATATATGAAAATAGTGTAAAGATGACCGCGGCAAAATAAGGTACTCACTTCCTGCATCAAAATTTCACAAGGCGTCCGACGATTATACATACATCATGCTTTTAAAAATGATGAATTTTTTCTGTGTCCTAATATTGTGTTAAGGCCATAAAAACATAAACAATCTGTGCGCAATCACCACAGACAGTATAAAAAGATGGACGCAGCAGCCGTGTCTGAAAACTGAGACCAATGCGGAAATTGAATTCCACTTAATGGCAAGCGGATGGCGACGTCGGTGGTTGCAAGGTGTATTTGAATTTTCATCACCATTGTAACACAATTGAACAGTTTAGCATGGAATGAGCCATATCAATAATGCTTCTAAGGTCGTCCCACTCGACCCACCTTTTAGGGATTTTTTTTTAATTTATTATCCCCCGCCAACACGAAGTGGGAGGGGGATATAAGTTTGACCTCTGTCTGTCCGTCTGTCCCTCCGTCCGTCCGTCCGAGATAAAGGGGACAGCTTTACTCGGAAACTACTACAGATACAGTAACCAAATTTGGTGTGTAGCTTCAGACCATAAAAGGCCTTGATCGAGTTCGAAAATAAGAAGCGAACAATTGGCGGGGGATGTTGTAGACCATGTCGACTTGTTTATTTATTTATTTGTTTATTTATTGGCGTTTCCTGGAAGGGGCACTACTACCTCGCCATTCCTCTCACTTTCGGATTCAAAAGCAGCCCCAAGATTTTCAATTCCCTCGACGTAGTTCCTATCACAAGTTCTCTTTCGTACATCCACTCCGTACAACACGTTCGACCGACGTCAATACAAGTCTGTCATAGCAGCATCATCAACCTCTTCGTCAAACCGGCCACTGGTTGTCCGTGCCCGTCATTTTCCCACATTCATGGGCAGTCACTACTAAAGGTTTGCTTAAACGAGAACCTCTCGTTCCGGCCAAACGTTTACCCCTAATGGCAGGCCTCCTCTCTCCCTGCACCCGGACGCTGCGCTCAGGGTAACACTCTCCTCCCACGGATTCCACTCTGGAGGCCATGTTCCTACTAGCCGCTTTCGGTTTTTCAGAAGCTCCGAGTTCGCTCCGCTCTCCACTAATTATAATCCCCCTCGCCACGCCAGCCTGAACGACATCTCATCCTCCTCCACCGACTGTCTCACGTTCAAGATAAAGAGTAGTTAAACAGATCAATTCGGCATTGCTCAGCCCATATTCTTATTCCGCCTAGACTCTGCCCTCAGTCCGTCCGAGCCAACATCAAACTACGTCACCCCAAGATACAATAACCACGCGTGTCCCCAAGATCCATTATCATCCCTGTTTAAATGGGCTTTAATTGAACACCATTGCCATCTATTATATTATTAGGCCTACTTTATTTTACAATTAATTAGCAAGCCCCCGGAGGATGGGCTTCCCCACCTTAGCCTCCACTTTGGGAGCGGTCCAGAGTTGATTAAATTGGTATTATACTGTATTGTATTTACTGTAACATAGTAACTGTTTAAGGTATCCGCAACATCCATATAGCAGCGATCCATCTCTATTCTTTACGCACTTAACCTCCTCTTTCACTTTCCTTTTTCTGCTGCAGTGCTGAAAGAAGCGCTTAGGGTTAGTTTTTGCCCCCTCAGTAATTTGTCTTTCATACAGTCTTCTAGCATTCCTCAGCTCTTTTTTGATCACAGCCCGCATTTTACAGCATTCAGCCCTAGTATTCTCATTGTTATCCTTTATGTACATCTTATAAAGATTCCTCTTTTCCCTAAAACTCCCACAAATAGCTGTGTCATCCACTGAGAATTTTGCTTTTTCAGCTTACTTTTTGACACCTTTGGAACGAATTTGCATCGTGAATCAAGTAAAACCCCCTTAAATCTTTCCCACATCTCATTTACAGACTCACAGTCCAGGAGTGTCTCCCATCTTTTTTCACTTAGATACGAGCGAATTCTGTCTAAGTTTGCTTGCCTAAAATTGAAAATTGTGGTTTTAAAAGACATCTTTTTCTATCTTGTAGGTTTATTAACATACTGCACCAAAAAATTGTCATTTGTAACATCTAAAAATTCTTCTTCCCATTTCCCCTGTCCTTTCACCATTTCCCAATCGATACCAGGATAATTGAAGTCTCCTATAATAATAATCCCTCCTCCTCTACAAGTTTGCCTTATCCTCTTAAAGAGCATTTCATTGACTGTACTGCCTAAAGCGATGAACAGCATACTCCAGTGTTTAAATCTGTCTCGTGTTTGCCTATGAGCCTGACCCAGATATCTTCACAGGTCAAGTCGGGAATTTCCAGCACATTCATGTTTTCGTTCACTAAGAGTTCTACACCCCCTCGCCTATTACATCTGTCCTTCCTAAAGAGCCTTTAACCGTCTATATTATATTCATCTCCATCCTCTTCACTAAGCCGTGTCTCTGTCATCCCGACTATGTCATATCCCTCACTGATCACTACAGCCTCAAGTTCTGGAAATGTATTTTTCATGCTTTTGCCTTTAAATAAAAAACATTTCAGGTTATTACGAATATCCAAGAACCTGTGATATCGGAGTACCTGAGATAGCAGCAGTAGCTGTGTACCTGTGATATTTGTGTACCTGTGATAGCAGCAGCAGTAGCTGTGTACCTTTGATATTTGTGTACCTGTGATATCTGAGTACCTGCGATAGCAGCAGCAGTAGCTGTGTACCTGTGATATTTGTGTAGCTGTGATATCTGAGTACCTGCGATAGCAGCAGCAGTAGCTGTGTACCTTTGATATTTGTGTACCTGTGATATCTGAGTACCTGCGATAGCAGCAGCAGTAGCTGTGTACCTGTGACATTTGTGTACCTGTGATATCTGAGTACCTGTGATAGCCGCAGCAGTAGCTGTGTACCTGTGATAGCAGCAGCAGTAGCTGTGTACCTGTGATATTTGTGTAGCTGTGATATTTGAGAACCTGTGATAGCAGCAGCAGTAGCTGTGTACCTTTGATATTTGTGTACCTGTGATATCTGAGTACCTGTGATAGCAGCAGCAGTAGCTGTGTACCTGTGATATTTGAGTACCTGTGATAGCCGCAGCAGTAGCTGTGTACCTGTGATATTTGTGTAGCAGTGATATCTGAGTACCTGTGATAGCCGCAGCAGTAGCTGTGTACCTGTGATATTTGTGTAGCAGTGATATCTGAGTACCTGTGATAGCTGCAACAGTAGCTGTGTACCTGTGATATTTGTGTACCTGTGATAGCCGCAGCAGTAGCTGTGTACCTGTGATATTTGTGTAGCTGTGATATCTGAGTACCTGTGATAGCAGCAGCAGTAGCTGTGTACCTGTGATATTTGTGTACCTGTGATATCTGAGTACCTGTGATAGCAGCAGCTGACACGCCACCAGCTCCTTCTCGTTCTCCTCCATCTTGCGGTTGTTCTCGGTTTGTTCCCCCTCCAGCTGCCTGCAGCGTTTCACCATTGTCTTCACTTCACACTTGACCTTGCTGATGTAGAGCCGCGCCACAGTGAACTCCTCATCGATCACACCACTGTCCTCGTGCTCCTACCAGTTACATGTGACATCACACGTCGTAGACAATCAGCTGTTAGACAGTAGATATACCTGGTTAACTCATTGAAAAGAAATACAGAGTTTAAGGTTAAACATCCTGAAGCATGTCAGCACATCCAGGCCAAACATAGGCTTCAGTAACATGACATGATGGCAACAATCAGCTATTCAACCTGACAGCCCTGTCCTTTTTCTTATCACTAAAGCGCACCAAGTGCTCACAGTTCTCCTTTACAACATTTGGAAATAGTAATTTTAAGACATTGAAAAGACACGGCAAGTTTTTGACAGTCGATTACAGAAAAGGATCAGCCATAAAGCACATTGAAATGACAGCTCTGAAAGTATTTAGTCTGGGAAATATTCACTTCCTGATTAGTCACAGAAAAATGCAGTATATGAGGACCCCGCCCCCTCATTTTAGGGTGGGTGGGGTTTACCGTGATGTCATTGTTGCCCACAGCGGTACCGATTTCAACCAGCTCCTTGATGAGCGATGACATCATCTCGGTGACCCTCTTCTTCTGGTGGCTGGACATTTCCTTCAGCGTCTGCAGCTCGGAGTCTATAGTGCACAGAATTGTCTGCAACAGAAGAGGGGACAATACTGTCAGCCACCATGAATCCAGGGGCCACAGGAAGTTACCCACGGGGCCCTGAGGTTCTTCCATCCATTATCTCACCCACTTACTACTACCAAATTCAGCTGTCCAAGCATGCAATGGGTGCGAGGCAGGAATACTTTGAAATACTGGGGCATCTCAAAACTGCCTTTGTAGTCCATAAGAGGTGAAAGGCCAAGATCTATGGATGTCAGGGCATAATAACAGATGAACAGTGATGATTAACATTCCATACTAATTCAAAATAATTCGGTCCAATTAAGCATTCATCATATTTACTCTGGGTTAGTCTGGGCTGGTCCAAAATATTCCAAGTTAGATTGGGTGAAATTTGGCTGGTCTGGATTAGTTTGTGTTAAAATTGGGTAGTCTGGAATTGTTTGGGTTAATGTGGCTGGTCCAGGTTAATTTGGCTTAATGTGGCTAGTCTAGGTTGGTCTGAGCTGGTCTGGATTATTACCCCGCCTCGCCCGAAGGGGGAGGGCAAGGGGTATTGTTTTTTGTTAGGTTTGTTTGTTAATTCTTTAGTAGCAAAACCAATGGCCAGATTCACCCAAAATTGGGTTTAGGGATTGCCACTGACCCAGAATAGATGCCCCTTGAATTTAGGAAAGGTAGGTCAAAGGTCAACATGTGCGATGGGCGGGGTTTTTTGTGCCTGTCGGCACTTGCTTTGGGTTAGAATTGGCTGGTGTTGATAAGATTGAGTCAATGTGGGCAGTTCTGGGTTAGTCTGGGTTAATATGGGCCGGTCCTGGTTGAACTGTGTCAGTATTTGCCAGTCCGTGCTGGCCTCTCTCTCTCTCTGGTCTGTGTCGGCTCTGTCTCACCGATTTCTCGTTGAGCTCATCGTTCAGGGCCTCAAACTCCAGGGCCCTGTCCTCCACCTCCTGGCTTTTCTGGTCGTAGTTGATGGCCAGCTCCTCCAGGGCCTGCAGCACCTCCTTCACCTCGTCTTTAGACGCGTCGCTCTCTGCCTGGAGCCGGTTCAGCTCCGTCTGCAGGGTGTCATAGTCACGCCGCGAGGACACCAGCAGCTGGGGGTGGAGACATGTGCATGATTGCATTTTCATGTACACAAACATTTACATGTGCTCAGCCACACAAACACACACAGACAAATAGACCCATGTGAACTGAACACAAACGCTAAGTGGTCGGAACTCTGCTCGACGGTCACCTCCTCCTGATCCATCATCTGTTGTTTCAGTTTCTCAACCTCCTGACTTTGCTGATTAATCTCCTCATCCTGCAAGGCACAGAGAACACACAGCTATTACATGGGGAACACAGCTATAACACAGAGAACACACAGCTATTATATGGGGAATAAACAGCTATTACATGGGGAATATAATGCTATAACACAGAAAACACACAATGGTTACATGGGGAATACAGAGCTATTACACAGGAAATACACAGCTATTAAACAGAGAACACACAGCTATTACACAAGGAATACACAGCTATTACGCAGAGAACACACAGCAATTACACAGGGAATACATAGCTAGAAAACAGAGAACACACAGGGATTACATGGGAAATACACAGCTATTATGCAAAAACACACCTATTACAGAGGGAATACACAGCTATTACACAGAGAACAGACCACTATTACAGAGGGAATACACAGCTATAATAGAAAACACGCAGATATTACATGGGGATTACACAGCTATTACATGGGGAATACACAGCTATTACATGGGGAATACACAGCTATTACATGGGGAAGACACTGCTATTACACGGGGAATACACAGCTATGACACAGAGAACACAGATATTTCATGGGGAATATTCAGCTATTATATGGAGAATATACAAAAATTACACAGAGAACACAGCTATTACACAGAGAATACATAGCAATTATACAGAGCACACAGAGCTATTACACAGAGAACAAACAGCTATTATACAGAGAACACAGCAACTACACAAAGTACACACAGCTATTACACGGAGAATACACAGCAATTACACAGAGAATACAGCTATTACACAGAGAATAAACAGTAATTACAAAGAACACAGTAATTACACAGAGAATACAAAGCTATGACATGAGGAATACACAGCTATTACACAGAGAACACAAAGCAATTGCACGGGGAATACAAAGCTATAACACAGAGAACACACAGCTATTACATGGGGAATACACAGCTATTACACAAGAAATACACAGCTATCACACAGAGAACACACAGCTATTAGACGGGGAATACACAGCTATTACATGGGGAATATACAGTTATAACATAGAGAAAACACAGCTATTATACAGGGAATACAGAGCTATTACACAGGCAATACAAAGCTATAACACAGAGAACACAGAGCTATTACACAAGGAATACACAGCTATGACACAGAGAAAACACAGTTATTAGAAGGGGAATACACAGCTATTACACAGGGAATACACAGCTATGACAGAGAAAACACAGCTATTATATGGGGAATACACAGCTATAACACTGAGAAAACACAGCTATTATATGGGGAATACACAGCTATAACAGAGAGAACACACAGCTATTATATGGGGAATACACAGCTATTCCACGGGGAATACACAGCTATTACTCAGGGAATAAGCAGCTATAACACAGAGAAAACAAAGCTATAACATGGGGAATACACAGCTATTACACAAAAAACACACAGTTATTACATAGGAAACACACAGCTATTACACTGGGAATACACAGCCATTACACAGAGAACAGACTGCTATTATATGGGGAATACAAAGCTTTAACAGAGAACACACAGCTATTACATGAGGAATACACAGCTATTACACAGATAATACACAGCTATTACACAGAGAACACATAGCTATTACACAAGGAATACACAGCTATTACACAGAGAACACACAGCTATTACAAAGAGAACATAGCTGTGACAGAATACACAACAATTGCACAGAGAATACACAACAATAACACAAGGAATACACAGCTGTTACACAGAGAGTACACAGCAATTACACAGAACAGTCAGCTTTTATACAGAGAACACAGCAATTACACAGAACACACAGCTATTATAGAGAGAATACACAGCTATTACACAGAGAACACACAGCAATTACACAGAGAACACAACTATTACACAGAGAGTACACAGCCATTAGTGAGCGAAAAACAACACAGAGAAAAACCTGACCGATGGCTTAGATCAGTGGTGGGTTCAGTGGTGGGTGAGGGTGCATGCCTTCATTCCAGCCAAGTAGTGGCACTGATAAGATTGCACTCATCAAGCCCTAAAACTCTACTAGTTCATTAGAAGAATCAGGAGTGTCACCGACACCCACACTGGCCCTTCCTGGATGAGGTCCCCCCCGGCTTAGAGCGAGGTGCCTTGTCCCCGCAAGTATGCTGGGTTAAAGTGAGGGGGCAGGCAGACTCATTGCAGCCACCAGTCGAGCTCCTCTCAAGTAACAGAAGACACGGACATTCTTGGATATACAAGTGTCACTGTATATGACACCTCAGTGTAGTACTCCCTCCGTCCACAGAGAGGTGCTATTACCTTATCGTCCAGCTGCTTGTAGAGCTTGGCGATCTCGGCTTCGCATTTCCCCCTCTCGGCATCACTGAGCTGGACCCCGAGCAAGCCAGCTGTGGACGCGTTCGCCTTGACGTTGTTCACGACGTCATTATTTGCCGCATCGTGATTCACCCCGTTATCCAGCGCCGGACCATCCGTGTTGCCTTTCTCTTTGCTGAACTGCTCTTCCAGCGGCACAGTTTCACCTGCAGATGGCGACAGAGAGGTCTTACTCAACTTGGCTCAAGTGGGAACACCCTTCAACCGTACAGTAACTGTTTCAGGCTTTAAGCACAGGTGTAAAATCCAGGTTATAAAATAGGTAGTGCCGGTCCTGGATGCCGATTGGTCAATACGGAGTTCCAGCCGTGTTAAATACACAATGCAGAGACAGCTGTGATGGGACACATCTGCTCACACATTTATAACTGTACCCATAAAGGCCAACAGCAGTGGATAGGTTTGTCAGGTCAGCTGATCATTGTTTTTGTTGCTCAGCAACAAACTGTTATTGTTTTCAAGTCAAGTGGAGAGTCCTAGTCCCGTCGCCATTTTGCGTGTGGCTTTGTTAATATTTCCCCTCTTCCGGCTCTATTGCCCCAGAGTCAATGAGAAAAATGAATGCAGGGATTGAAAATTGGCAAAAATGAGGCCCTCGAGTGAAATCATTGTGCATGTTTTGTTTAGTGTGATGACACACGCACTTCTTTACAACTACATGAAAAGAAAACACTCCATGTCCACAAAAAGTAAATGTTTCTAACAATAGCTATCATGAAAAATACTACGAACATGGAAAATGTTTGAACGAGCTGATGATCTGAGATCAGTGGGTGATGTTGTTCTCCGTTACTTCAACCTCAGCATGGTGATAGCAAAATTCACCTCTTAGGGTATCAGTCTTTAAGTTTTGAAAAGGTTTGGAGTATTCAACCACATTATCACAGTAAACAGACAAACAGTAAATAAAACATCTCTTTTTTTTACTCAGCCTGTGCATGTGGGTCCCATATCCACTTTTTGGGTACATGGTCCCAGTGCCTGCCAGGTTATCGTCTTCAGCCGGCGGAGCAAAACCACAACACTATATGCCAGAAACCAATGGGTCAAGACTTTTTTGTTTGAACTCAATATTCTAGAGTCTTGACTGCATTTATTATCTTCTTCCCCTTCGAGCCCATGACCAACACTGTATTATGTGCCTTTAGCAGGTGTCTTCGCTGGCAAAACTCATACTTTTCATGACAAGCAAGCAATTTAACCCTTTGAGTGCAAAAGGCAGCTATAATTGCCCAATGATGTAAGATATCAAAATCAGATGCTGTTGAAAACCTGACGTGTGGCAACTTGTTTAAAAGAGCTCCCGCAGGGGGCTACTCTCTCACCACTACAAGTACCCTTCTGCCCCTTCCGTCTGCTAGTCAATCAATCCATCAATTAATCAATTAATCAATCAATCGATCAATTACCCCAAGACCAAAGAAGGGAACTTTCCATAAGTACAGAAAGTCACAGCTCGGGCAAGATTTATGTTGCACAAAGTAGCGCATACAAATACACCCAAGCATAGGGAAAAATTCACAAAATGCGCAACAAAAACCAAAGAAACGAGTTATTCAGAAAACACAAGGCTGAATACAGCACACAGGAAGTGATGTCACACACAGAGCTCGTCTCACCGCTTCGCCAACGGTTCACTTCCTTCTCCAGCGAGGTGACGGTGTTGTGTAAGGTCTTATTCTTGTCTTTCTCGCGCTCAAACTTCTTCTTCCACTGCTCGGCGGTCAGGTCCATGTTCACACTCACCGTGTTCTTAATCGTCTTAGCCCTGTGGTGACACACACACACACTTTAGCACCAATCGACATTGTAGCTTACCAGGAACGACTGACACTGTCACTGCAATATTGCAAAATATACACGAGCTAAAAATGCAGGTCAATAAGGAAAGTACAGCTGATGGGTGTAATATGAGTAGAAATATTAGAACACAGATACTAAGGGTTTGGGTTGAATGCATCCAGAAATGCCTCAGATATGGACAGAATTGGGATCTGTAAAGTAAGGCTGCGTTGGCCATGTTTGATCTTAGATCTGAAAGCCCTAATGTACTCATGGGAAGAAACATACAACCCCAATTTCGAAATAGTTGGGACGAAGTGTAATTTGTGAATAAAATCAAAATGCAGTGACTTTCAGATCACATGAGCCAATATGTTATTTACAATAGAACACAAATAACATTTGAAATGTTGAAACTGAGACGTTTTGCATTTTAATCCACAAAATGAGCTTATTCCAAATTTTCTGGCTGCAACAGGTCTCGAAAAAGTTGGGAAAAAGGGCTGAAAAAGCAATTAATATATGAGAGAATCAGCTGAAAGAACATTTAGCAAGTAAATAAGTTAACTGGCATCAGGTGTGTAACATGATTGGATATAAAACAGATGTCTTAGAGAGGCTGAGTCTCTCAGGAGTAAAGATGGGCAGAGGCTCTCCAACCTGTGAAGGCTTGCGGAAAAAAAAAATTGTGGAACACTTCAAAAATTCAGAGAAACTGGAAAAATCTCTGAGCGTAAGGGACAAGGCCGAAGACCTTTAATGGATGCCCGTGATCTTCGGGCCCTCAGACGCTACTGCATCACTCACCGGCATGATTCTGTCATTGACATTTCTAAATGGGCCCAGGGATACTTCAAGAAACCACTGTCTGTGAACACAGTCCGCCGTGCCATCCACAGATGCCACCTTAAACTCTATCATGCAAAAAGGAAGTCATTGTTGAGCATGATCCAGAAGCGCCCCTGTGTTCTGTGGGCCAAGGCTCATTTAAAATGGATTGCAGCAAGGTGTCCTGTGGTCAGACGAGTCCAAATTTGAGATTCTTGTTGGAAATCATGGGCATTGTGTCCTCCGGGCTAAAGAGGAGAAAGACCATCCCGCCTGTAATAAGCGTTGAGTTCAAAAGCCAGCATCTCAGATGGTATGGGGATGCATTAGTGCAGTGGTTCTCAAATTCGGTCCTGGCGCCCCCCTGTGTATGCTGGTTTTTGTTCCAGCCACAACTGCAATTATAGGATTATAAAAAGCTGTTACTTTGTCTTAATTAGCAGCATTCCATGTTTAGAGTAGTTATTTACCATCTTAAGTCACATTTGGATGGACATATCTATTCTGCAATGAAGATTAAAAACCCTTGAACATATTGTGCTTAATTTTCAATATTGCTCGGATTTTCAGGTGAAAACATTTTTAAACAGATCAAATTAGACTCTGAGAAAATTAATAAGCTCCAAATTAGGTTTCTGAACACAGGTGTTTTGATTTTTTCCCAAATAACGTGCCTGAACCAAATAAAATTAACATAAAACACAACAGGTGTGACTCCATTGTTTGCCAAGTAAATTGTCGGTTTTTGCCACCATGTGTCAAGAGTTTCACCAGTGAGGAACCTCTTGATTATTTATGTTGATTAAATGTTTGGTAAAAATTTTTCCCTCTGCCAATATTTACAATATATCTCAATGTGGATATTTGCATAAATGCACCTACTTAAAACAAATCAGCAGCTTGATAAAATCCGAAGATTGCAATTGTGGTTGGAACAAAAACCAGCAGGCACAGGGGGGCGCCAGGACCGAATTTGAGAACCACTGCATTAGTCTATGTGGTGTGAGACACTTGCATGTTTTAAAAAGCACCATGAATGCTGAAAGGTATATAAAGGTTTTAGAGCAACATATGTTCCCCTCCAGATGACATCTATTCTAGGGAAGGTCTAGTGTATTTTAGCAGGACAATGCAAAACCACATACTGCAGCTATTACAACAACATGGCTTCGTAGTAGAAGAGTCCGTGTGTTGAACTAGCCTGCCTGCAGTCCTGATCTTTCACCGATGAGAACATTTGACGCATAATTAAATGAAAAGTCCGTCAAAGGAGACCCAAAACTCTCCAGCAGCTGGAAGCCTTTATTAAACAAGTGTGGGATCAAATTCCAATGGCTAAACTCAAGAAAATTGTCTCCTCAATGTCCAGACTCCTCCACTCTGTGTTGAAAGAAGAGGGGATGCTACACCATGGTAAACAGGCCCCTGTCCCAACTTTTTTAGAGTTGTAGCAGCCATCAAATTTGAAATGAGCTCATTTTGTGGATAAAATTGTAAAACTTCTCAGTTTCAACATTTGCTATGTTATCTGTGTTCTATTGTGAATAAAATACTGGCTGGTGTGATTTGAAAGTCATTGTGTTTCGATTTTATTCACAATTTACAGTTTGTCCCAACTATTTCGGAATTGGGGTAGTATATGCCAAGTTTCAGCATCCTCAGTCACATGGTTTAAGAGATGATGATGCTTTTAGATGTTGAAGGTCATGCCCGTGGTGGTCATTAAATCTCAGATTGAAACGATTTGAGCAAATTTGAATCTACTCATGTATAGGAATACCGGTACTCAGGCCATGTTTTAGCTGAATCCGTCTAGCGGTTTCAGGGAAGAAGACATTACATTACAGGTTCGTAGCAGACGCTCTTATCCAGAGCTACGTACAAAAGAGATGTTTTTATATTTCCAAGATCAAGGCTGTGGCAGCCATATTGGATTTTGGATCAGAACTATTAGAACAAATACAATCTACTCGCGTGTAAGAACAATAAGGCCAAGTTTAACTTCATCTGTTGAGTGGTTTTAGTGAAGAGGTTTTTATATTTTCAAGGTCAAGGCTACGGTGGCCTTTTTGGATTTAAAATTGGAAAGATTTGAACAAACTTCTCTCTACACGTGTCTGGGATTACTGGTGCCAAGCTTAATCTGTCGAGTGGTTTCAGAGATAAAGATGTTTTTAATATTTTCAAGATCAAGGTCGAAGCAGCTATACTGGATTTTGGATAAGAAACAATTTGGACAATATTTATTCTACTCTTGTACAAAGTATTAGCTCCATCCCTCCACCAGTATCGGAGAGGAAGATGTTTACACACCATGAACGGGGACGGACAAGATCACCACGAGAAAAGCTCACAAGACCGTGGTCCAGGTGAACTGACAAGGAGTTATGCACACTGCATCAGAGACATCCGAAAATCTCATGGTGACACCACTTCACCCTGGCCGTTGCATTCAAGGTATTTAACAGGTTGCCAGTACCTCTGTGACATCACAGACACAAGACATTTTCACCCGTGATCTTGTAATCTTGTGTTGCGATGCTCCAGTCACCAAGCATTTCAATTGAGACAACAGAAGCAGACCACTGATTGTGAGCTCACAATTATGACATAACTTATGACATCAGAAGAGGGGGGAAAACCCCCCCCCCATAGAGTGGGCTAAATTACACAATCCAAAATGTTGCTTTAATTTTTCCATTTCCTGGACAGTATATATCAGAGATTCTGTAACTTCAGTACATGTGCAGTCCAGTTAAGGAGACCACACCCCACCTCTGGGCAAAAAGCAGAGTGGATTTGGTCTCGGCCTCGTTAAAGGCGGATGGAGAGCAGCAGATCACCATGGTGGTCCGGCAGTTTCCGCCCAGAGAATCCTGCAGGATCCGGGTCATTTTACTGTCTCTGTATGGGACATAAGTCTGAGAGAGCGAGAGACAGAGAGAGAGAGAGAGAGAGAGAGAGAGAGAGAGAGAGAGATTACATGTTAGTGAGGTATAAACACGCACACACTCGAACACACACACGAAGCGGCGTACTCACAGATCCCTCTGCCAGGGCTGAGATGACGTTTCCGAGCGACGACAGGGACTTGTTGATGTTCTTCGCCTCATCCAGGACTGACCCGGCTGCTCCAGTTTTACCCACCTGCAGAGATGAACACAAACAGCTGAAAAACACAACCCGCCGTCACACACAATGAGCTCAAAAACACAGCCTCCAGACGGCAACTGTAATGCCTCCACCTGTCATTGATAATACTCTATAGATAAAACAGGGCTATTCCACAACAACCCAGGAGAGGGCAGCCTCCACAAGTTTTTGGGTCTCCTGCAACTGCGCAAGTAGACACAATGCTAATAAGATTTCAGTCAGCTAAGTCAGTAAGTGAAACTTATGAGCTGGCAGTGAACTACCAGTCTGCAGTAGACACGTGTGCTCATTGAGTACCATGTTTGGAGCTTGACTTTCAATCCAAAGCTAATAACAACCATGAAAAATGCGAGAGTGCTCTTTCTGACCGTGAATCTGCTCAAAAGAATCACTGAAGCTGAGAGACACCTGCAGCAGTGCATTCTGGGGCAGAAAGGGGCTGAACTCGGTCCTGAGCTAAAGGGCCCTGGGGTGAGTGCTGAGCTCGGTCCCCTACGGTAAGTATTTAGGGCCCTGCGGTGAGTGATTTGGGCCCTGCGGTGAGTGATTTGGGCCCTGCGGCTAATATTTAGGGCCCTGTGGTGTGTTTAAGGCCCTGCCGTGACTGTTTAGGGCCCTGCGGCGAGTGTTTAGGGCCCTGCGGAGAGTGTTTAGGGCCCTGGGGTGAGCGTTTAGGACCCTGTGGAGAGTGTTTAGAGCCCTGCAGAGTGTTTTTGGCCCTGCAGAGAGTGTTTAGGGCCCTGCGGCGAGTGTTTAGTGCCCTGCGGAGAGTGTTTAGGGGTGAGTGTTTAGTGCCCTGCGGAGAGTGTTTAGGGGTGAGCGTTTAGGGCCCTGCGGAGAGTTTTTAAGGCCCTGCGGTGAGTGTTTAGGGCCCAGCTAAGAGTGTTTAGGGCTCTGCGGAGAGTGTTTAGGGCCCTGTGGAGAGTCTTTGGGGCCCTGCGGAGAGTGTTTACGGCCCTGCAGCGAGTGCTTAGGGCCCTGCGGGAAGTGTTTAGGGCCCTGCAGCGAGTGCTTAGGGCCCTGCGGGAAGTGTTTAGGGCCCTGCAGGAAGTGTTTAGGGCCCTGCGGAGAGTGTTTACGGCCCTGCAGTGAGTGTTTAGGGCCCTGCAGGAAGTGTTTAGGGCCCTGCAGGAAGTGATTAGGGCCCTGCGGCAAGTGTATAGGGCCCTGTGGCGAGTGTTTAGGGCCCTGCATCGAGTGTTTAGGGCCCTGCAGTGAGTGTTTAGGGCCCTCCGGTAAGTATTTAGGGCCCTCCAGAGAGTGTTTACGGCCCTGCGCCGAGTGTTTAGGGCCCTCCGGTGAGTATTTAGGGCCCTGAGTTGAGTGTTTAGGGCCCTCCAGAGAGTGTTTAGGGCCCTGCGCCGAGTGTTTAGGGCCCTGCGGAGAGTGTTTAGGGCCCTGCGGAGAGTGTTTAGGGCCCTGCGGAGAGTGTTTAGGGCCCTGCGGAGAGTGTTTAGGGCCCTGCGGAGAGTGTTTAAGGCCCTGCGGTGAGTGTTTAGGGCCCTGCGGAGAGTGTTTAGGGCCCTGCGGAGAGTGTTTAGGGCCCTGCGGAGTGTTTTTGGCCCTGCGCCGAGTGTTTAGGGCCCTGCGGTGAGTGCTGAGCACTGAATTTACCTTCTCACTCCCGGCCAGATCCACCAGGTGCAGCTTACTGCTGAGCTTCTTCTCTGTCTGATTGTTCTCCTGCTTCACAGTAATCTGGAAAATACTGTGACTTCTAGAGCTGTCAGCATTCATATCTGTGTGTATTTGTGCGTGTGTGTGTGAGAGAGAGAGAGAGAGAGAGAGAGAGAGAGCAACACACACATCCTCAGAGATGACAGAACACCACTATAACATTACAATAATACAAAATCTGTCCTCTCATCGCTCTTAACACGACACAACATGAGATGCAATGGCTCAATATGGACAACACCACCTTATTCCCAGAGAAATCTGAAGTACAGCATGCTATTCACAAACTCGAGGCATCGTCGACAAGGAAGCATAAGAAATGTAAGGTGTCTGCAACATAGGATTTCAAGATGGCTGCCGTGTCCATATTGTTTGACCGATCGTGGTCAAAATCGATAGGGTCCTTCCCTGCTCTAAATAGCAACCCACTCTTAGAAATTCAGAGATATCCATTCTTTACTTTTTGAGTCATCTTGTACACAAACAGACAGACAGACAAACCAACGCCATCAAAAACAACGTCTTTGGCGGAAGTAATAAATAAAGTCTGATACTTCCTGCGATATACACAGACTGATTCATATAATTGAGGAAAGAAAATCTATGGAAATGAGGTCATGGTGATGAGCTCTATTGGCAGCTAACAGGTCAGCAGGCCGTCACTGCCAAAGACGATGAGGGGTGTGATATAGAGGAATACAAAATGCGAGGGCGAGACAGCGACAGAGCCGGGGTACTCACTCGTCGGGGCAACGCTGCGGTTTGTTTTTCCTTCATCGATCGCTTCCATGACCTCCTCCGGGCTGCACACAAACCTCTCCGTAATGCCCTGGGACAAACAGAACAGCAAAGCGGGGAGAGAAAGGGCTTCATTCTCACGGTGTGACGCAGTCAAACAATTAATTATGGTGATAGTTATCTGAGGGCTAGTTAGCCCAACATTCAAAAGTAAAACCATACAGACCATAGGCTATCCCATGAATTAAAAAAAAAAAAATTCAGCAGATGAGGGTGTGCCTTGCATGTAGCTTTGAGGTAACATTAAATGAAATGAGCAGTCCGAGAGTAATGTGAATCAGAGTAATGCTGTCGTACTTACAAAAACCACTCAGATATCGTCAGTTGGAAATGTAACGTAGTTGACAAATGCATTTACTTACATACCCTAAATGATAATGATAGTATCCAACGACAGTATAATCCATTCATTTAAAAACTTTTCACCCTGTTTTAAAGGTGTGGTAAGATACCATTAATTTCTCTGACTGGAATCAGTAGTTTATGAGGGGTTTGATTTATCAGCATAGATTGCCAGCACTTTGCTTTAATTCAGATATCTCCTCTCATTTCATCAAACATCTTAATTCTGTTCACACATCCTTGATTAAAATAGTTAAAGCCTCTATGTAGAACTTTCTTGGATAAGTTAGACCTATTTGACAAGAAACACAATCCAATCTTATTCAGAATAGTGAGAGACAGTGGTGGTCAAATTTCTACAGTGAGATCGCTATCTCAGAACTGTGCTGCAAAGCTTGCAGGACGTAGCAACAGGAACTAATTGGCAGACCTAAGCACAGCGTTTTGGGAAAGACCCTAGTGAATTAACCACAACAATCACATTTTTCTTAATGAACTTAACAGAACATTCTAATTCTGATATCACAATCTGGACTGGTAACTGAAGTTTGTGAAGTTCTAAAACGGAGTGTTTGAATTTTAAAATAAACAACCAAAAAAAAATGTTTTTTTCCGAGGTTGAAGTATAGGTTTATGGGTCAGAGGGTATGATTTGGGGACAAGACAAGACAGTGCGTGTAGCAACAACTCCAGAGTAGGAACATTTTGTTTCCATCATCCAAAACCAAGCTGTTAGACACAGGGGACATTTTTGTATTCTTTTCTTTCTTTTCCCAGAGAGGAAACGCGTAGATTTTGGGGGACAAACAATAAACCAGTGAGCACCGTTTTCCAAAAGCATTAGAGGGGAAAATGTTTGGAAATTATTAGACAAAAGAATGAAGGGGAAAAAAATTGTTTTCACTGAGACGGTGCCCCATAGCACAATGGAAACATGTCCAGATTTTCTGGAAGCTGCATAATGCAACTTTCTCGATCTAAGAACTCTAATGCTGCGCTCCATTTACCTCGGAAGTCGGAGGTCGGAGCTGTGAATGACGTCACAGCCGAGTTCTCAGCGTTCCAGTTACAAAGTCAGAAAAAAGTTGCCAACCGCCATAAACCGAGAAGAAGAGGAGTAAAACAAGATGGTCACGTCTACGAAAGCTGTTCTCGCATTTGCCTTGTCCGAATATAAGCTGACTGACTGAAGGGAGGACGTGATTGGGTGGCTGAACCTCATTCTGATGTCCTCATTTGAGGCATTTGCATACTTGTCACCATGACAGCGATGCTCTGAGCCTCACCTTCACGTACGGGACTCGGTTCTTGTCCTCATGCACAGGGAGATTCGTCTTCGACACTGAGAATGACAGATGCAGCAAACTTCCAAATCCGCCATTTCTTCAGTCACTTTTTACATTTTGTAAAATACTGAATAATAGAAAATACACTACATGAACCCTGAGAGCACTGACTTAATTTTTAAAAAATGTAGAAATTTAATAACCTTGTGCTGTTGAAAACTTATCATGTGGCAACTTGTTTAAAGGAGCTCCCCTGCAGGAGTCGCCAAATGATAGGTTTTCAACAGCTTTGATTTTGATATCTTACATCATTGAGTAACAATAGCTGCATTGAGTGCTCCAAGGGTTAAAACCCCAAGTTTAGGCAATTAAGTATACTGTATACAACTATTCACCACCGAGTTCCCAGAATTCCCAATTACTGTACAGCAGTCACTGTTGACAAAGATATTTTCATTTCTTGTAACTCACCATCCAGTAGATCCCTAATTTTGTCCAGGTAAATTTCAAAATATGAAACCTGTTTATAAAAAAATGAATAAAAATGTCTATCATAATGTAGAAACATACAGCAATTCCACAGGTTGTCAATAAAATGTCAAACAAATGAAACCTCTACATCCAAGACTGACTGCCCCAAAGACACCAACACTGCACAGGAGATGCTGAAGACCGTGACCAGAAGGTCCTCAGTCCAGAATACACACCTTAATGTGAAACTCCAGGTCCTGATCCAAGGAGTAAATATGGTTAAAAATGTCTTGGATGATTCTTGGGATGATCCCCATAGATTCTGGTTGGTGGAGGTTACCCTTAAAAACAAACAAACAAGCAAACAAAAAAAAAAACACAGTCTACGAGCATGTGTATGTTAGACCTCTGCAGATCTCGAGAACAGTTCATCCAATTGACTTCGAACTTCAAGGAAGCACTACTGAGGGCTAAAGTAAATGCAGTGTCAAGTTTGATGTTGTTTGCCTGAGCGGTTCTCAAGAAATTTGAGAAAGCTGCAAGCACCAATACGATCAAGCAGCAATTGAACAGCCATTAGTTAAGTATAATCAATCCAGATCAGCAATATCAGCACTGTCATATATGGCAACAAACACAGCCCCTGTGGCTCCGTCAAGGAACCCCGTCTCGTCAAAAGGATTCTTCACCAGACAAACCTTTGCTGAAAGCTTTCACATTTTGCACCCAGGATGGAACATTTCCTAAAGAAACCAAGGTTCCTCAGTATGCAAATGTAAGAGCATTTTTTTACTGAGTACGTGACATTTACAGTCAAACCTTCAGAAGGGAGGACATGACATTCAGGAACAAGCAACCGCCGCCAGATCCTAAAATAAACGCATTTCACTTGAAAATTTCACTCATCCAGCTACTTTATCAGGTAAACGACCATCGTCCACTTAGATTATGTCACAAACATCAAGCTGTCAGGTAAAACAGAAAAATTCTGAAAGACATCAACCACTTTGGCCAGTGAATGAAAAAGTTAATTCACTGCCCTGTTATGAGTAAAGTGGCCATAATGGTCACACTTTAGATGAAGTGTTGCTCATAAAGGCTTTATACAACATGTATAATACCTTCATAAATGAGACATAATGTCTTCATCAATCATGCAGAAGCAAATGTCATGCTTTGTAAAAGGTGAAATAATTAATCCTTATTCAGCATGCGATTCCAGATGTGACAATGACAATGTCACTTAGCTGACAATGTCACCCTTAATGACATTTAGCCAGCAGCTAAGTGACATTGTCAGTTATATCACATTTGGCATCAGCTCCTGAATTAAGATGTGTTATTTCACCCGTTACATAGCATGACATTTGCTTATATAGGATTTATAAAGACATTATGTCTCATTTATGAAGGCATTATGGATACTGTATAAAGCCTTTATGCGCAATACTTCATCGAAAGTGTGACTGCCATAATCAATAATTGTTGTAAACACACATAGGGGAACAGATCAGCCATTTACAAACACACAGACAAAAGCACCTTGAACCAACAGTCCTACCTCCATTGTGTGTGTTTTACCACAAGATGTCTGTCCGTAAGCGAAAATCGTCCCGTTATAACCCTCCAGCACATCTGCATGAGATAAGACAGGTGTTTATCGGCTGAAGGAAAATCATCCTTTCACTGGCAGTGTGAAAACAGTGGAGCAGATTTGGGTGAGAACCAAAGCTAAACCAGCCATCATCATTTCAGTCACCCTACTGTGGCAAGTTTGCATCCAAATTCCAATCTATCGTGGTGTACCTTTGACAATGTTATTTTGAGTTGAATGTGGCATACCTTTGACAAAGTCATTTAGTGTCAATCGTGGTGAACCTTTGATGAAGTTATTTTGTGTTGATCGTGGTATACCTTTCATAATGTTATTTTCAGTCAATCATGGGATACCTTTGATGATGGGCAGAGCACAGGCGTTGTAGAATTGCTCCTGCGTGGTATTGGACTGGAACACTCTGTCAAACTTGTAGGGCTTGCCCTATGACAGACAAGCACAGGGATCTCAGGCTGAGTGGCAGGAAGCACAGCCAATCAGCAGCAGGTTTTCTGATTTTCATTTAGATCAAACAGCCTATCAGATCCTGGCCTGCAACTTTCCTTTAATGAAGTTTGAACTGGATGTCCTGAATCCACAAAAGCACAATCTTGCACATAAGATCTACTGTAGCACCACAAGCCAGTCATTAACAGTCACACACTGTAACACACAGAGAGGCACACATGTATGTGCACACAAACACATGCATGTCCTGATGCACATGTAAACGGACACACACAGCCATACAGACACACACAAAACACACACAAACACAGGCACATGCAGGCAGAAATACATGCATGCGCACCCAAGGCTAATCACCCCTTGTTCACCTGACCAGGCTCGCAATCATGAGATTTAACACAGACATGTGACACACTGGAGAGAGAGAGAGAGAGAGAGAGAGAGAAGAGGCGAGCGAGAGCAAGCCCTCTATGCGAGGAGCCTTTGAGAGTAATCTTTAACAGCCACTACTTACATAAAACCCCAGTCAGTGTTCGAACCAAAACTACAGGCCACAGATGAGATGAGAAAGCACTGAATGTCACTGGACATTCAGGGAACAATGCTACAGCCAGCCATGCACATGAATGTCCGCAACAGCTGCAACATGCAGCTAGTGTTCTTAAACCAAAGGTAAACAGGTTTACAAGAATAAACTTCCTGCGCTGGATTTTAATTACTCATGAATACTTATTATGTCATGTTTCATATGCAATAATAATTAGACTAACGCTGTTAGCAAATGACAATAGGGCCCGTCCCAAAAACTGGAGCATTCGACCAAGCCCCAAAATTCACAGTTTTGCCAAGTGGATGCACAACAGGGAAGTGTATCGGGTCCAGAGAATCAACAGGCAAACTATTCTGGGCTCCAGGAATCTTCACAGCTATATCAATAACACCACTTCTCTATGCACGAAAAACAATTTCAAAAATATGAAATGATTACAATCCAAACAGGTTGAGTTATTGTATTTGGAAATGTTAAATTTGGCCAAATTGTGGCTCCACAGAAAACATCACAGAACAACCACAATCTACAGCTTCCTCCTCCATGATCCAGGAATGTAAAGACCGAGTGAAGGCGCCAAAGGAAATGACATAGAGTCGCGCAAAACATTTGGGTTTGTCCTGTATGCACTAGGAATGAATACAAGAAGTTTCCTGTGATCCTGAGAAAAACTTTCAAATTATTGCAGTTTCAAAAAATGATAAGTTTGGCCTGGTGGTGGCGCTAGAGTAAAGGTCATCGGGTCACCATCATCAACAGAAAGCCTTCTTTCCGCAGCAGAAACAATGACAAGTGACACATTCATCTCATCAGAATGCTACAGGACAGGTTGCAGGGTCAACAATAGTGTTGGTCCTCCATGTACCAGCAATGAATGCAGAATTTTTTGATTGATTCCCATAAACACTGTTCTACTTATAGTACTACCATGAAGGATCTGTCGTGCAGCTGAATCAAAAACATTATATCCTTAAAAGCTTCATTTCAGCGATATGATAGCGAGATATATTATATTTTGAATTATAGCAAACAACAAACACAAGGCTGGCCACTGTCTCCACTGACTTCCATCATTCACACAGTGTGAGAGAGAATCTCACAGGACACCAGCGGATGAAGCCGCATCAGTCCATTTGCCCTCATATACAGACCTGCAGGGTAATTCATTAGACACACAGAATAACAAAGGTTGAATGTAAGTGTGATGGCCAAAAGCAGTGACCAGAATTAAAAGGTAAAAGCAGCCGAGAACGGGGAGACTCGAACAGGGTTAAAATGCGAGACTCGCGCCACCACCGGACCTGGCAGTCGTCCGAGGTAGAAAGCAAGCGAGCTCGAAGTTACAAACATGAAAAGGGAAAATAAAACAAAGATTCCCTTTCTAACTACCACTAGACCTCAAACATGCAACTAAAGTCCCTAACAACTCTCTGTCTCGAGACCTTACCGGCTAAAGCGCAAATGTAACACTGACACTCTAGCAAAGGATGCAAGGCGAAACTGGAGCTTAAATAGATTCTGGCCAACGCCCCCAATTAATGCCAGCTGGCCCAGGAATCCGATTGGGAGAAAAACGATATCGTCCCGGACGAGAGCAACAAAAAGAGCTCTCAATGCTTCCAAACCATGACAGTAAGGCATATGACCTTAGAATAATACAGTGGTGACGTTGTTTTTTACGGCGAACCAGGCAGTGAATTTCACTACAAGTTCCCTCCACTTTGCCTTCCAGTGCGTACCTCCCCGCCCCCACCCATGATTTTGTCTTCTGCTGAAAATGTGGTCCACAGCAAACAAATTTTAACTCTTCAAAAAAGCTGAAATGCTCATAAATTTACCTGGAAATGTCAGGATTAATTTCAGTGAGCAGCAACAAGCCGGTCAACTTCGAGAATGTGACATCACATGGCAATGCCGGTGAATTTTAAGAGGAGCGAGCTCATGCAAAAACCACAGAGGAAAAAATGTTCTGTCTCATTCTATAATAGGGCTGCCCAACCCTGTTCCTCGAGATCTACCATCCTGTAGGTCTTCATTCCAACCCTAACAAAGCTCACCTCATTCAACAGCTAGAGCAGGGCTGCCCAACCCTGTTCCTGGAGATCTACCATCCTGTAGGTTTTCACTCAATCCCTTAAGAAGCTCACCTCATTCAACAGCTAGAGCAGGGCTGCCCAACCCTGTCCCTGGAGATCTACCATCCTGTAGGTCTTCACTCCAACCCTAACAAAGCTCACCTCATTCAACAGCTAGAGCAGGGCTGCCCAACCCTGTTCCTGGAGATCTACCATCCTGTAGGTCTTCACTCCAACCCTAACAAAGCTCACCTCATTCAACAGCTAGAGCAGGTCTGCCCAACCCTGTTCCTGGAGATCTACCATCCTGTAGGTCTTCACTCCAACCCTAACAAAGCTCACCTCATTCAACAGCTAGAGCAGGTCTGCCCAACCCTGTTCCTGAAGATCTACCATCCAGTAGGTTTTCACTCCAACACTAACAAAACTCACTTCATTCAACAGCTAGAGCAGGGCTGCCCAACCCTGTTCCTGAAGATCTACCATACTGTAGGTTTTCACTCCAACCCTAACAAAGCTCACCTCATTCAACAGCTAGAGCAGGTCTGCCCAACCCTGTTCCTGGAGATCTACCATCCTGTAGGTCTTCACTCCAACCCTAACAAAGCTCACCTCATTCAACAGCTAGAGCAGGTCTGCCCAACCCTGTTCCTGAAGATCTACCATCCAGTAGGTCTTCACTCCAACCCTAACAAAGCTCACCTCATTCAACAGCTAGAGCAGGTCTGCCCAACCCTGTTCCTGGAGATCTACCATACTGTAGGTTTTCACTCCAACACTAACAAAACTCACTTCATTCAACAGCTAGAGCAGGGCTGCCCAACCCCATTCCCAACAAGTTTTTTTTAATTTGCAGAGCTTTCTTATTCAAAATTTGAAAAAGTGGAATGTAGCAAACTCAACAAGAGGATGTAGGCCACAGTCACTCCCACCCTCATCAGCCTCGACAGGCGGTGTAAGAGTTTTCACCCTGCAGCCCCTCCCCTGCGGCTTGTTCTCACCTCCACCTTGACGAGCTGCATCTGTTGCTCGTTAAGGTGGAGGTGATTGTGAAAGTATAAAGGGCTGGCAGTTGCCAGTTTGTATCAGTGCTGCATTTTGGTTTTTGGTTTTTAGCCCCTGGTGCTGTGATCTTATAATTGAGGATTTTGATGCTGCTTCTGGTTTTTTTTCCTTCATGTGTTTTGTTTAAGGTATTTTTTAAACCTTCTATTGTTATACCAGACTTGCACTTGGGTCCTGTTTCTCCGTCAGGTCCATGGTCCGAGCTCCTGTCGGATTGCAAGTTTGTATGCGGCGGGGGTAAATCCATGACAGGCGGCTCCAGTTATCCCTGATCCACAGTGTAGTTTAACGATTCAGAATCTTAGGAAGAAAATTTAGTTTTGGGCAGTTCCAGCATTACTCATGTTACATTTAAAGCGCTGGACAATTGAATAAAGGTGTCTCCCTATTTTGTGAATAGACTAAACATTCTTAGTTTTTTCAAGGGCATTTTTATAATTTTTATTGGCAGATCAAAATCACAAGATGGCGCCACCAGAGCTTGTTTACTCCTCCGCAAAAAAAAAAAAAGAAAACCTTTTGCCCACTAAAGAGTTTGACCTCCTGTGATTGGATTGTAAGTGAGCAACATGCTGACTGGCGAGTCAGTGAACACCCCCGAGTCAGCCTCGCGGGTCAGAGTTGGGTCAAAATTTAAGCTTGTAATTCATCGTGTGTGAGCTCATCATTTCGGTGTCTCATTTGTGCACATAAATTTGTGTCCCACACTCAGAATCTGGAAAACCTCACTATTGTAATTGTTCCAGCACAAATTTTAATTACACGTGCACAATGTATTTCTACAGCTGCAAAAACGATTTGCACTTGTGCCAATAATATATATCTAGTAATAATAATGCAACCCCAATTTCGAAATAGTTGGGACAAAGTGTAAATTATGAATAAAATCAAAACGCAATGACTTTCAAATCACACCATCAGAGATGCTGGCTTTTGAGCTGAACACTGATAACAGGAGGGGTGGTCTTTCTCCTCTTTAGCCTGGAGGACATGATGCCCAAGATTTCCTACAAGAATGTCAAATTTGGACTCGTCTGACCACAGGACACTTAGCCACTTTGTTCCAGTCCATTTTAAATGAGCCTTGGCTCGCAGAACACGGCGGTGCTTCTGGATCATGCTCAACAATGGCTTAATTTTCACATGATAGAGTTTTAGGTGGCACCTGTGGATGGCACGGCAGACTGTGTTCACAGACAGTGATTTCTTGAAGTATTTCTGGGCCCATTTAGTAATGTCAATGACAGAATCATGCCGGTGAGTGATGCAGTGGTCGTCTGAGGGCCCGAAGATCACGGGCATCCAGTAAAGGTCTTCGGCCTTGTCCCTTATGCACAGAGATTTTTCCAGTTTCTCTGAATCTTTTGATGATGTTATACACTGTTGATGATGAGACGTTCAAAGCCTTTGCAATTTGACATTGAGGACCACTGTTTTTAAGGTGTTCCACAAGTGTTTTTTGCGCAAGCCTTCACAGGTTGGAGAGCCTCTGGCCATCTTTACTTCTGAGAGCCTCTCTAAGACATCCCTTTTATAGCCAATCATGTTACACACCTGATGCCACTTAACCTAATTACTTGCTAAATGTTCTTTCAGCTGATTTTCTTATATATTAATAGCTTTTTCAGCCCTTTTTTGCCTGTGTTCCAACTATTTTGAGACCTGTTGCAGCCAGAAAATTTGAAATAAACTCATTTTGTGGATAAAAATGTAAGATGTCTCACTTTCAACATTTGAAATATTTCCTATGTTCTATTGTAAATAATATATTGACTCATGTGATCTGAAAGTCATTGCATTTTGATTTTATTCACAATTTACACTTCGTTCCAACTATTGCGGCGTTGTAATATATCTCTGTGCGCACAACGTTTTCAAAAATACGCCGAGGTAAAATATCTCCAAAGCATAAAAAATAAAATAAAAAACAGTTTCTAGCACATTTGCAAATTATATCTGTGAGCACAAAGCTTTTACGAGCGTACAAAATATTTCTACAACTACAAAACTAATTTACAAGCTCATAATACTGAAGAGCCTAGTTGGCTTCCATAGGCCTAATTAGCATAAATTACACAGGATAATTTACTCGTCAGGCTTGTCTTTCCCCCCCAAACCTTGGAATTAGGTGGGCGATCCCTGCTTTCACGTCATATTTGCACCTCTGAGCAGTGTGATCCGTTTAAGCCAATTGCACTGAATTGCCCATTTAATTTGCACAGCTTTGATAGCGAGCGCAACACCCGCTTGGGTTTGTGCGTGTCCTACATCCAGTCAGCATTCAAATTATAGAACTTTCCTCCGCCTGACGTAAACTCTGCTTGCCGTTGTACACGGGATAACGGTTATATTGCTGAACTTCAAAGATCAGATCGGGGTGTTATGGTACAAGATGCGCACTACAAAGCACGGAGGTGTTGTTTAGTACAGCCTCTGAGCCATAATACCGTGGAGTGGACTGTTGCTGTCAATGTCTTCGCCTGTGTGCGACCTGAATGAGGAGTTCTTGCGAAAAGTAAAATAAATTAATTAATTTAAAAAAATAAATAAATAACTACAGAGACGCACAACCTGCAAGAAAGAAAACTTACCGCGACAACGACGGTGTCGTCAGCTTGAAATTTGGGGATGTATTGGTCCCCTCGCGCCTTCTCTGAGCTATTCAGGGGTCTGAAACGGCACATGACTTTAATCGAGCATTCCGCCGGGTCAGTCATCTTCGCAGCTTCCGAGCCGACAGCTCACAATAATAAATACTGTACCCTTGAGCTGGGCCCGCCCCGTGAGACCGCACACCCGCAGCCCTGTGGGGCTCGCCCTCTTTAGGGCGAGCATCACACCGGTTTCTTCATCAGTACATGCTCTCTTTTCATCAGAAAATGAATTAACCTCCGGAGCGGTCATAATAACTGGGGTTTTTTGTTTATCTCTCTCAGCACTCGCCGTGTCGGAGTATCTCGGATGCGCGGTCATCGTGACGTCAGCTCTGCGGGACTCCGATAGTTTATCGTGGTGGTGCTACCACACCTGAGCACACCCTCCCCACCTGAGCAGGAGCGCCTGCTGAACAACTCGCTGAGCTTAGGACAAGCTGTCACCAGCCAAATATGTGCCATGAAAGTTACTCGGATTTTTCCGCAAACGCTTTGGGCCCCATGTTTTGTCAAGGATGATAAGATTCAATTTCTTATTGTCATGAACCCTTTACAAGACATTTTCCAAATAGCTAGCGTTGTTATCATAGTGAAATCTATTGGCTGAAGCTGTAAAGAAATTTAAAGAAGATTAATAGTTTAAAGAAACGTTTTCTCTTCATTTAGGTCCATTTATTCTTCAAATGGTAAAAAAGAAAATAAGAAATAATTGTCAAACTAGCAATTACAGCGATATCATTGTTTTTCTTGTTGTCAGAAGAGAATTTCAGCCCGATTGCCTTTATATACTTGGAGCTTTGGGCTCCAGATCCATAATGAAACAGCTGAATCTGGATGTAATTCAGGCCAACATTGTTGACTGCAATTTCAAAGCTCCAATTGCTCCTTTAAACCAAATTACTTGTGTCTGGTCTCATGTCTTTCCCTCTCAAAGAATATGAGTTTTTATGACAGAAGCACCCTCCTCATCGGATATTGAATAAATACGTGTCGCAGACGAACTAATTTATGGCATGGAGAGGGACGCAAAAATCTCTAGAATCAAAGGTCCCCCATCAGGTCACCAGGTGCACTGCCAAATTTGGCATTATGAGGCATTTCAAAATGTATCTTATTTGTGACATCACATGGTGAAGTAACTGTCCACAGGAAAGAAAGATTCATCAAAGTCCAGTTAATCATTTTTTCAGTTATTCTGAGTGATCCCTCCTCCTTGTGATGTCGAAAAGGACAAATTTTGAACTGGCTTATAATGGCTAATTTGCTTTGCACCTGGTGACATGATATGGGACCTTTAAGCTAGTCTGGGACTCGAAGCTCTGAGCCCTAAGCTTAGCACCTGGCTTCTCCGCTTCATATTGTGGGGACCTGGGCTCCCCTGGCTATCTGAGGGCAGCTCTGCTCTTCATATTTAAAGGGGGACAAACTTGTGCAGAGAACAGCATTATTAAAACTGTCCTGCCCCCCTCCCATATTTTAATAAACCATGTGAGCCCCGTTAAGCTGTGGCCCGGGGCCCCAGGAATCGTCTCTCATTTTCACCCCCCTGTACGGGCTCGGGGAAGTGGAATTGGAGATGCACCTTACCCTGCCAGAGGAGACATTTTAGTGCTTTGGGTGTCAAATAATCTGGGACACTTAGCAACAGGAACTCCCGAGGTGTGATCTCTTGACTGGATTAAAAACAAACACATAACTCAGGAAAAACATGACACACAGGTGACCTCCCTGATATTTCACCCCTCTCAATAATGCTGAAGTTGACATCTACATTATTTCAAAACAGTAGTTGTTTTTAACTTTTAAAAGTGTCCAGTCTGCCTTGGAATTTTAAGATGAGTGAACTTATGATGGCAAGTTGAAATAATTCATAACTCTAAAAGTCAGTTAACCTAAAATGTTAAGGCAGCCTGCACACCTTTTTTTAAGTTAAAACATCAAAAAAAGGTAGTGTACCTTTGAAGGTCATCCAATGTCAACACGTTTGTTATGAAATGGCAGGCTGAATGCAAGTTCCTATACAACAGTAGCAGCAATGTATTCACTAAATGTTTTAGTGATTGAGCTGGTGAGAGAAATTGCAGGCATGACACCCGTAACATTCGACTCAAACCGTGTAACAAGCCTAACTAATGACGGCTTCCTATAGTGTGGCTGGAAGCGGAAGTGAAAATGCATGTTGTGAATCCACTTCTTACAGGCCAGGGCCTAGACAGGCAACCCAGGCAATACTTACCGGGCAGGGCCCAGACTGGCAACTCAGTCAATACTTACAGGCCAGGGCCCAGACAGGCAACCCAGGCAGTATTGACCAACCAGGGGCCCAGACAGGCAACTCAGGCAATACTTACAGGCCAGAGCCCAGACAGGCAACTCTGCAATACTTACCAACCAGGGCCCAGACAGGCAACCCAGGCAATACTTACCAGCCAGGGCCCAGACAGGCAACTCTGCAATACTTACCAACCAGGGCCCAGACAGGCAACCCAGGCAACACTTAGAGGTCTGGGCCCAGACAGGCAACCCAGGCAGTACTTACCAGCCAGGGCCCAGCCAGGCAACCCAGGCAAAATTTACAGGCCATGGCCCAGACAGGCAAGCCAGGCAAAATTTACAGGCCAGGGCCTAGACAGGCAACCCAGGCAATACTTACAGGCCTGGGCCCAGACAGGCAACCCAGGCTGTACTTACCGGCCAGGGGCCCAGACAGGCAACACAGACAATACTTACAGGCTTGGGCCCACACAGGCAACCCAGGCAATACTCACCGGCCAGTGCCCAGACAGGCAACTCAGGCAATACTTACCGGCCGGGGGCCCAGACAGGCAACCCAGGCAATCCGAACAGGCCTGGGCCCAGAGAGGCAACCCAGGCAATACTTACCAGCTGGGGCTCAGACAGGCAACCCAGGCAATACTTACAGGCCAGGGTCGAGACAGGCAACCCAGGCAATACTCACCGGCCAGTGCCCAGACAGGCAACTCAGGCAATACTTACCGACCAGGGGCCCAGACAGGCAACCCAGGCAACCCTAACAGGCCTGGGCCCAGAGAGGCAACCCAGGCAATACTTACAGGCCAGGGCCCAGACAGGCAATACTTACTGGCCAGGGCTAAGACAGGTAACCCAGGCAATACTTACCGGCCAGGGCCCGGACAGGCAACCCAGGCAGTACTGACCGACCAGGGGCCCAGACAGGCAACTCTGCAATACTTACCGGCCAGGGCCCAGACAGGCACCCAGGCAACACTTACAGGCCTGAGCCCAGCCAAGAAACCCAGGCAGTACTGACCGACCAGGGGCCCAGACAGGCAACTCAGCAAACACTTACCGACTAGGGCCCAGACAGGCAACCCAGGCAACACTTACCGGTCTGGGCCCAGACGGGCAACCCAGGAAGTACTTACCGACCAGGGCCCAGCCAAGCAACCCAGGCAAAATTTACAGGCCAGGGCCCAGACAGGCAACCCAGGCAGTACTTACCGGCCAGGGCCCAGATAGGCAACACAGGCAATACTTACCGGCCAGGGGCCCAGACAGGCAACACAGGCAATACTTACTGGCCAGGGGCCCAGACAGGCAACACAGGCAATACTTACAGGCTTGGGCCCAGACAGGCAACCCAGGCAATACTTACAGGCTAGGGCCCAGACAGGCAACCCAGGCTATATTTTACTGGCTGCCCCGATTCTGCAGCACCCTGGCTCTGTGTTGTTGCTTCTTTGTAAGAGCTCCTGTTATTTTGAGCATGTTGCATAACGTTCAGCATCCCTGTCAGAACTGTACAGGCCCTAGGGTCAGCCACAGGCGGGGAGAGAGAGAGGCAGAGACTGTATAAAGGCACCTTCTGTTTGTCGAAGACAAGGAGTCAAAGAATACTGTTTGTGTCACTAACAACACGAGGCCCCACAGGGAGACACAAGACCACAGAAAAGTAGCATCCAGATTTCAGAACAATGCTCCTCAAACAAAAATAGAGAGGCCTTGACATTTTACACCCCTGTGGCTCTTGAAATAATTAACAGATTCAACAAATCTGGAGGAATTTCTGACTGTTAAGAACAAGGACCCAAGTCGACGCAGAATACCCATGATCCTCTGTCACCCAGACGGGACTGCTTCAGTAACCATCATTTATCTACAGCGCTGTGAAGAAGTATTTGCCCCCATCCCCATTTCTTTTTTTTTATATATTTGTCAGATTTTATCAGATCATTAAACTAATCTTAAAGGAGCGGTGTCACAAATACTGCACATGCTCATTACTGACACCCTGACACAGTGAATCCGCTTGACTGGAAGTCATAATCAGACACCATCCTTGCCAATCTGTCTTCATTTTCCATTGTATTCATATATTTTAGTTATTCAAGCATTATGTGTTTTATATAAAGGAGTTTTCCATGGAAATCCAAGGATTCAAAGCACAAAAATAGTACTTTAGTGAGAGAATATGAAGAATGTTACCTTGTCGCCAACCCCCATTAATCGTAGAAGAAGGTTTTCTTCTTCTGCAACGATGTTTATTGGCAGCTGTCAAACCAACATACATTTTTTATGCCCTTTGCTGAAGGCGCTAAAGTAGCGCTTTGAATCCTCAAATGTACCAAGAAAACTCCTTTATATAAAAAACATAATGCCTGAGTAACTAAAATATAAGTATGCCAAGAAAATTAACAGAAGAATCTGCATTTGTTGTGTTTGACCAAGTATTTATTCATGTTTTCTTCTTTAATTTGTCACCAGTCTGGATATAAGGCCCAAACTCGCCACTTCTCTCCAGAGTAAAGCCAGGCAGCATTAAAAAAAACAGTTTATGCAAAGCGAAACACCAAATTATCATATGAAAGAGTAAAATAATTAAATAAATATGAATAATCATCTGCCAGTCCTCAGAGGAGCCAACTCGGATTGTGCATTGTTTGATCTTTGTTTTTCATCTGGTAATTTCATTTAAAGATGTCAGATACTAGGTGGCAGGGAGATAAAATGCGTAGCACTGTCATCTCAAGCAGCCCCAGGGCATCATGGGAGCTGAGGCCTCTCCGTGTGGAGTTGGTCCTGTAACTGTTCTGCTCGTGTTCTCGTGGGTTTCCTTTGAGCTCAGCGGCTTCTCCCTGTAGTCCAAACACATGCAAGTCAGGCCAACTGCAGACTCCACATCGCCCATAGGTATGGTGCCTCCAAAATTATTGGCACACTTTCATACAAACGAGCATAACAACATGCCAAAATTTTTTTTATTTTTTATCCTCATGATCTTTCATTCAATTAAACAAACCTTTCATGGGGCTAACATGCGGTATCAGTCAAAAGTGTGGACACACCAACATTTTTCTTCCAATATTTGTTAAATAAAGAATTAAGCAGCCTTTATTTTGCAAAAAAAGAGAGATCCAATACTTAAATCCATCAAACTAACCACCATTTGTTGTCATATTTGCAGTGCATTCTCACATTTATTTTTTTAGCAAGGGCAGTCATATGACTATAAAGTATTTGCAGCCGCAAGCTGTCTAACTTCCCAAAGACGTGCTGCATTGGAGGTGCCTCTTCATCAACCTTTTCGCCCCACAGGTCTCAAAACCGCTTGACTTTAATTTGGCTGTTGGAAAATAGGAGTTTGTCTGTTTAATGTCTGCTTACTTTGGCTTCTGGCTTTTTTGAAAATTCCAAAATTTTGGCCACTATTCAAAAAAGTAAATTATTCTCTTTTAACTTCTGACTTCTTTACCTTTCGCAGGGTATCATTTGAGATTATATAGAGAAGTTACCCCTTTAAATTTCTCTAAAAAACAGAGTGCTGTGACATTAGCAAAGCGTGTCCAAACTTTTGACTGGTACTGTCACTGATAGAAGCATTGAATCCTTATCATGACACAAGTATTTTTCTCAAAAGTATCACGGCAAGAATGATTGACACCCTTTTCTTTCGACATTCTGTGCAATCTCCCTTGTGATATCAGCCGAAAGTGCCCCACCCACCTTCACCCAAGGACTACGGACCTATTTCTCTCACCTCGCTGGTAGTCAGAGCATTGGAGAGGATAGTAAAAACCCACATTATAAACTAACGTTGACATGCCCTCGTCCCACTGCAGTTTGCATATATGGCTGGGAGACAGACAGATGATGCAATTATATTGCTTTGAAATTCTTTGTACAACGTATATGCATTTAGAGGGTGGTAAAATGCAGGCCAGTTTTATTTGCAGATTTTTCATCAGCATTTAACACAATCCATCCATTCATTGTAGCTGAAAGATTGAGAGATCATTTTAAACTGGACTCTAAACTGATTCGATGGATTTTGGGCTTTCTCAGTGGTAGACCACAAAGTATAATAGTAGGAAATGCAACGTCAAGTGCTCTTGCTACATCTATTGAAACACCACAAGGAAGTGTTCTGTCTCCACTGTAATATATTTTGTATGCGGGCTGCTGGCGCAGTGGACGCTCCGGGCGTCATTTATTCAAATTTACAGATGATACTGCCATAGTTAGCTCACTGAAGCAGGAAGAAATTGGACATAGCCCAGTGTGAGCTCACATTTTCGGTTAAATACATCAAAGGCAAAAGAGCTGGTTTCTGATTTCAGACGTGAGGCTCCCTCACACACCCCGTTATAATAAAGGGAGAGAAGATAGAGGTTTTAACTGAGTACAAATATTTCGGTCTTGTTATAGACCACAAACTGTCCTGGGATCAGTGTGCAGATGCTGTTTTTAAAAAGGGCCAAGAGCACTTTCCTTAAGAAGCTGAAATTTTTTAACGCTGACAACAATATCTTGACTTTATTTTATAAGGCCTTTATCGAGAATATCCTAACTGAGTGCATTGTATGCTTGTATGGTCATTCCAGAATCACCTGTGGAAACCAACTGGGGGAACGTGTGAACTTGTGGGAAGATCATTGGGAACCAACAGACTGATCTGTACCATCTTATTCTGACCAGGCCGACCCAAAAGGCAGAGGTCTGCATGGACAAAACCCACCCATCGCCGGGGGAGGTCAAGCTCCTCCCCTCAGGGCGGAGGTACAGATGTCCCAGTATTAGAACAAACCGGGCCAAAAAGTAATTTCTTCCGAGGGCAATGACACAACGAAACAAAATATGGGCAGGGCGATGATGTGCATCATCTTATTAACCCGATGAGCAGTGCACCTTAAGCAAGGGCAATGTTTTTATTGATTTAAATATTTATTCTTGTGTGTATATGTGTAATTTATGTGTGATATGTGTGTGATTCATATGTGCCATCGTATCTACAGAGTAGATGTATGTATTGTGTTGCAAATGAAATTGCACCCCTGGGGACATTAAAGTTTTTCTTAGTCTAAGTCTGAGCTCTGAGTCTCTCCTATAATGTGCGATGAGGTGAACACATGGTAAAGGATCTCAGACCCTCCTTCCACGCAGCATCTCTCCAGATCCCTCAGAATCTGCTCATTGACTCTCCTCTTCAGTTCATCCCATAGATTTTATTTGTGCTTCAGGTCAGCGGACCAGTGAAGGCTTTGGAAAAACCACCATTTTGTGTTTGATGAAGCTTTTTTGAGTAGATTTTGAAGAGCGTTTCAGATTATAGTCCTGCCGAAGAGTCCAACTCCTGACCATTTTATGCATTTTGGCAAAGGCTGCTTGTTTTTCATAAAATATCTGCTGGTACTTGATGGAGTCCATGATGCCACACATCCTAACAAGATGTCCAAGGCCTTTGGAAGAAACGCAGACACACAACATTTAAGATCCACCACGCTACTTCACTGTGGGTATGAGGTGCTGTTCTGTGTGTGTGGTCATCTTTCTGTCTACACCAAACCCATCTTTGATGTTTGAGGACAATGAAGCTGTATTTCGATCCCACCATACAATCTGATCCAACTGTAAGTCCCACAAACGTTTGTCAACCTGCGGATGCTTTAGTTTGTTGTTAATCAACAGCAGAGGATTATTTTTATGCCAACCGTTCCAAATGAGTTGTTGTGATGTAGGTGGTATCTGATGGTAGTTTGAGACTTTGTGTCACCGAAATGTGACCAATCTCTGCAATTCTGCGGCTATGTAACTCGGAGATTCCTCTGCTATCCTCGTCTCGGAGCATGGGGTCATTGTACATGAACATCCTCTTCCAGGCTGATTGTTAATATCTCCTGTCACTTTAAACTTCATAACTGCTGCCTGCCCTGATAGTGGAAATGGGTATTTTCAACCGTTCAGTTTTTTGAAGGACATGCATTTCCTGATATGCACCAGCAACAACTTTTTTGGCCCACATTGCCACTGTATCCTCAGATCTCTCCCATAGTGATGAATGACTGAGGGAAGTTGGCCTGTGCCACCTCACATTGATACCCAGTGACACAGGAAGTTATGGTCGACCATTTCACTGTTCTTACCAACCAGGTGCTCTAAAAATGTAAAATATTACAGGAAATATGCGTCAGCTAAATTTTAATCCTAAGATTTTGGAAAACACGTTTTGGAGAAAAATATTTAAAATGAATTTTTTTTTAAATTTCAGTAATATTATTTCAATGAAAAGGAAAGATTTTTGTCAATATTTTGATTAAAAGACCAAGAGAATAAACAGAAAAGACCAGCAATGAGTGTGTTGGATAATAGATGGATGGATGATGGATTGATGGATGATGGATGGATGGATGTGATACCTCCTCTATGCTCCGAGCTCCATCATGAGGAGCGTAATCTGGACTCTCAGAGTTCTTGCTGAATTAGCCTGGCTACTGATCCTGGAGACGCACAGAAGCATCTGCAGCATTTTGCTGTCATGCAGCTGTCTGTTTCCCAGTTAAAGCAGCGAAGCTCTGCAGTCTTATCAATATCACGCCAGCGATGGATGGCACTTTTACCAACTTTGTGTGAAAGGGGATCTGCTAAATAAGTCTAAACAACTGCACCAAATTGATTAGAATATTTTGAAACAAAGCCAAAATATTAACGGACTAATGAACAAACATGAAAATAAATCAGATAGATAGATATATAGATAAAAGAGACGGCATCCGAGGTGTTGGTCTAAGTTGTTGCCACTAGATGGCAGACCTGATACTCGCCTGCGGTTCTCAAGCCTCTAAAAATCTGAAATCAGCGCGATTCCACAGGTCATGCATTGGATCAGCGGCTGCCCTGTAATCATTGAGAATAAACAGGCAATTGGCTGGTGATGCATGATGCATGAGAAATTATGCCAGTCCGCATCCGAAATACGTCATCTCCCACAAGTGACCGAATTAATGAGTAATATTCGAGTATCTTTTAATCAACTTCTTATTCAGGCTCTGCTTCACAAAATATAACGAGGAACAATGTCAGTTCACGATGCCTGACTCTCTTCGGTAAACCTGGCCTATTGGAGTCAGAAGATGACTCAGTTAAAATAATTCAGTGCCAAAGAATACTTTTACAGTCCCTGAATGGCTATTTGATTTGCACAACAGGCCATGTTAAAAGTAAGAATAAGTTAAAATGGCTGACACGTGACACATCACCAGCACGATATAAACAGACAATGTAAAGGTGATTAACCACAGAGAGAGAACAGAGGAAAACACGTTTCACCAGCTGCAAACATGGAACTGTAAAGTGCTTAAGATGGTCTTTTTCAGTTCTCAATGCTATAGAATAACTAATACAACATGTAAATACAAGCCTGAATTCCTAATTGAACCTGATTTTGTCTGACCTGAGTTGACACTCATCATATACTGGGAAGGGAGTTGACATGGCTGCCTGGAATAGTGTTCCACATGTTATGGCCCCAATTTGTTATTACAATTTACAACACAACAGCAACAGCAACAGCAAGGGATGACAGACACAGTTTAAAAAACTTAAACACATTTAATTTTTAACAAAGACAATAATGACTAAAGTGATCTACAGACCAAGATTGATTGGAAAAAAAAACCAGAAATATTTACAGTCCTTTTTGTGGGTTTCCTGGTGATGTGCTGGGTGAGGAAAAATGCTCTAACACAGGCAAAAATCCACAAAAGAAACTTCACAGGTCTTGAACAGAAATGACAGGTCTGGTCACACGTATCCTTCTTCTTGCAATTTCTCCTACTACTTCACTGTCTCAATTCTCCCCCTTATATACTCTTTTGCAGACCCCACCCACATTTAGACCTCTTTTTTTTTAATTTTCGGGGACTTGCCCCAGACATGTCCAGGACATGTCTAAACATAGCTCCAGTCTGAGCTTAACAAAAAAAAGGTAAATACTGCCATTCAGTGGCCTATATTCACATTACACACAAAACATGTTTCCCATGAATATTTAAGTGTAATACTGATTGTACACCAATATTCCAAATGAAAACCTTCACTAAACCACCCAGTCCATTTTTTTTTATTGTTTTTAAGTCACCAAATTATGCCACCATAGAAAAAAGCTAAAATTGGACTCCACCAATGATCTTTGAAGTAATGGCATCATTTTCCTGAATTTGGAGAATGAGCTAAATGCTCGATAAAAAAGACCCTAAAGTCTCTTTTCACAAGTGGCAATTATACTTTTTACTGTATTAATCAAAGGATTGCTAATGATCAATCACTGTGTCAAGATAATTGCAATCATAAAAAAGTTAGATGCAGCTGCAGGCTCAGAGATTGGGAACTCTTGTTTAATATCAATGACCATGCACAGTTTGTCGGCAATATATCCATTACACTTTACCCTTTGGGGTCTATTTGTTAAAAACACCCAACATCCAATCAACAATGTTCAAAGGCAGTTTGAAGTGCGTTACTGGCCGAACAGGAAGAAGATTTGCAGTTTATGGTGGATGTTGTTGCAGAATGGTGCTGGAAATGGAGATTGGTGGTAAATCAGGAAAAGACACAAATTATTCACTTCAGACCAAAATCAAAGAAAAGGAGTTCATTTGTTTTGAACTTTGGCTCAGAGGTGTTGTCATACTCCGATCAGTATAGATGTTGAGGTCTGACTCTGGACGAGCACATGACATTTAAAGATGCTGTCAGCGTTCTGGCTCAGTCAGCAGGCAGACCCCTGGGATCTGTACTGAATGAGGTTAAATATTGTGGTAATATGGGATACCGTACCAATACTAAACTTTATAATGCATGCGGGTGTCCTGTGCCTGACCATGCCTCAGGTGTTCGGTGTTTCCGTGAATACGCCAACTGCAATACTTCACATCACAGAGCTATTCGTTCCCTTTAGGGAGTTCATTAGTTCACCTCCGTTTTAGCCGTTAGAGGGGATATGGGCTGAGAACCTCCAGATATCAGACAGAAAAGGCAGATGTTACAACTGTGGAATAGACTGGTCAGGATATCTGATCAGAGAATCATGAAACAGATCTTTAGTTGGGATATTTTGCATGGCCACCCTAAGGCTAATGATCTGAAATATCTATTTTTTAGGAATGAATTATTTAATATTTTTCAGAGCAGATTAGTCTGTAATATTGAAGGAATCACAAGTGTTTTGTTTCTAGTATTTAAAGAGAAATGGTCTGTTGATATCTGGCATAAACCAAACCTGAGAACTTACTGCCTTATTAAGAACGGCTACTATGTAGAATCATATCTGAAATATAATTTAAGTAGGAAACAAAGACCTGTGCGCTCAGTTACGTTCAGGAACCCTACCACTAATAATTGAAACAGGTAGGTTTAATGCCACCCCAGAGGAGGAGAGGATTTGTTTGGTTTGTAATTTAGACAAAGTTGAAGATGAGGTTCACTTTTTGTTTTACTGTCCAGGGTATGAAGAAATTTATCAGGAAAATGGTCTCAGATTAGATGCTGAGTTCTTTGAAAAGGACGGCCATGAAAAATGGGAAATGTGTTCTAGAAAAGCGACCCTCTTCATCGCAAATTTCATCTGCAAGGCCTGGGATATAAGACATAAGTGTTATAAGTGTTTTGTTCGGATCTTTTTTACCGAGTTAAAGTCAAATGTTTGCCTTGCCAAAATCATTTGGCATTTGTGACATAAAATAATTTCTGTTTATGACATTTCTTTGCATGTATTATCATGATATTAGAATTTTTTATGCGAAAAATAATAAAAAAAGAAAGAGAAAATGTAAATGCGACGGTGACCGCTGTAACAATTTAATTTAATGCGTGTCATGTAAATCCGTGAGGATTGGGCACCTCTGCGTGCATGACACGTTTAATAAAGACATCATCATTATCATCATGATGTAGATATGGTCAAGTTCCATTAAAAGTGGAGGGAAAAAAAATCTGGTCTGTCCCTGGGGGTCTTCCATCTGAACAACGTCAATTTGAGAAGAATCGGGACAATGTCTCACAACTTCGTTTTTGAAAATAGACATTTTGAAAAGTGACGTCTGCAACTCATTCCAATGCAGTTGAGGCAGGTGCATGTTCTCCACAGGGAAACATCACCTCTCCTTTAAATTTTAACCAGACGTCATTCCATTCTAAACTATTTGTGCACAGTCTGGTACATATCATCTGCCCCCTTGTGGACTGTCCATACAATGCAGACAATAGAGGTCAGGTGAACGCAAAATCAAACATGGCTGCCCCCAATGACCAACCTGCAGGTTTTTTATCACAGAAATGTTTGTTTAATTTGACTGTTGCGATGAGATTATCTCGTCTATTGTTATTTATACTTCAATCTCATATTGTAGCCTTCCACCTAGACGCAAAGCCATATGTTTTAATCGTAAATGGCAACACAGCTTATTGGAGACCCATTTGCTCAGGAAAATAATTCAATTTATTACCCCGCTCTTATTCCGAAATAGGCTGAGTGTTAACCTGCATTATGATAATATCACTGGTTGTAGAGTATTATTTTCACATGAGCAGACTGTACATGCGGGTCTGAGTCTGAAACCTTTTAAGAAAGGTTTTCTTCGGCATTACAAGCCGATCGGATGTGAACGCAGAAATAAAAAATATTGTTTTGAGAGCTGCAGGAATTCAGAAGCTTCGTAAGACATTGACGTTTTATGAAAGGTCTACCATTCGTGTGGATGGGAAAATGCTCGATAACTGTTGCAGTGAGAAATAATGCAAGTCGAGGGGAAATGGATACGGATCGAACAAATCAACGCTTGGTTGGTAATTAGGAAACCTAAATGGGAATGGGTTTGAGGATGTAATACACTTTAAGGAGGTCAGAGCAGTGCCAGGATCCCTCCGATGGCAACTCCAGAAATTTGTAGGATCAAGGGAACTTCCCTGGTTAAATATAGTTTATAAACAATGCCACTGTCCTGAAATCTCAGAGGATCTTGGGTAATGATGCTTTTAGCACTGGGACAAGACTATCCTGTTACCAAAGAGCAGGCACTTTCGGATAATTCAATAACAGTTTAAATATGCGATGCTAAATATTACATAGTCATCGAACACATGAGTTCAGGACCAGCCCACTAATGCCTTCAGGTCCAGGACTATTGTTTATTTAAAGTGTTTATATACTGGGCATCAGTTTCCAGGAGTGGTAGCAATGACATGATTTTGAGTCTCTCAGATCTCACTTCTGAAATCATGGTTCTAAAATCAAAGACAAAATGATTTCTTTAATCTGTCAATTCTGTTTCTGATAACCACCTGTTTTCACCTCCCTTTTAAGATATGGATCCTCTCACATGCTAACTAACTGGTTTTAATTCCACTCCAAGTTGTCATTAAATTATTTGACGGAAACTCAACCTGTTTTCTCCAACCTCTCAAACTTTGTCTTTGCCATCTCACACTAACTCAGAGGAGTGAGTAACAAACACGGAAAAACAATCAGGCACTAGCTGCCGAGGTCCACCAAAAGAAAGCCCCCTGAGAAGCAGAAACATTTGGCCTCATTTTTGGGAGCAAAAATGTTTCCCCATTTTCTAGTGTCAAATAATATTCTATATTACATTAATCCTTCTGTTCTCCAGCAGATTAACAGTTTGATGTGAATATGATGACTCCTGCGGGTATACGGTGCCCTGAGGGAGCCTGAATCAGCCCAGAATAAACAGCATCTCCTCCGCAACACACTTACTTTCGGTACTTTCTTTACCCCAAGAGTGTATTTTAGGGTGTGTACGCAACCTTCCATGTTCCGAAAACTTCACTAGAATTCAATGCTTCCAGGCCAAAAATAAAATGTGGGTTGGATTTAAAAAGGCAAATACTGAAGAGATGATGCAGTGGGTAGCTTCTCATTTCTTGCTAAAAGCACATTGGAAGCTCGTATCTCATGGTCATGGAAAAGAATGTACTGTGTTTCAAGAAGAGTAAATTGGTCTGCATCAAGCAAACAACTGATAAAATTGCTGAAGTCACGTGAAATGGGTTAAGAACTGTGCAGCACATTAAAATCAGGAAGGATAGTGGTGAATTGTCAACTTTGTGGAAGAAATAGCTCAGAGAAACATCATGAATGATTGTGACTGGAGATCCATAAAATGCTCGGTGACGTCTCGTCATGACAAATTGACAGTAGAACTCAAAGGAATATTGAATTGTGACAGAAGATTTCCACATGCATAATGCGACAAGAGTTTGTAGGATTGGGACAAAACAGCTACGCAGTCTCTAAAGAGACAGGTGATAGTGAGGCTAATCAGGACAAAACTCTTGATCTGCTCGGAAGCATAAAGATTGGACTGTAGAGCAATGGAAAAAGGTCATATGGTCTAATGAGTCCAGATTGACCTTGTTCCAGTGTGATGGGCGGGGTCAGGGTAAGAAAGGAAGCCCATGAAGCGACGCACCCGTCATGCATAGTGTTCACTGCACGAGCCTCTGGTGTCATGATTTAGTCTCTCCGGACGCAAACTGCAGTTCGGCGGGCACTGGGACCACGGGCCCATGTGGACAGAAGACGCAATTGCTCAGGCAGATTTAAAAAGAACCAGAGTTTAATACTGGCATGGAGGCAGAAATAAAAACAGAGGGCGGCCAACATGTACACACAGGAGACACAACGCAGAGGCAAACTGGGGCTTCACAGCCAGCCCTATACTGTATATATACCGCTCACTCACCTTCACCCCAACAGGCCACACCAGCAGCCGGTTAAGGTGGAGGTGAAAGAATGTGGAAGGGGAGGGGCTGCGAGGGACAAACCCTCACATCTGGAGGCAGTGTTATGATCTGGGGCTGCTTCAGTTTGTCAGGTCTAAGCTCAGCACTGTTCTGCAGCAATAAAATGAATTCAGCAGAGAACCTGAATATACTCAGTGTTCCAGGATGACAATGCTAAGATTCATCAGTTGTGAAAGAGTGGTTCATCAAGCTTGAGGAATAATCTTCTCACATGAATTGGCCACCACAGAGTCTGGACCTTAACCAATTAAAAGTCTTTGGGATGTGCTGGCCTGGCCAAAAATAAATGCAACTCTAACGGTTGTAATATTACATAAGATTGTCAAACCAATGCCACAACAAGTGCGCACGGTGAACAAAGCTAAAAGCGGTGCAACAAAACGTTACTGTGAGGAACCTTTTTTCTTTGTCAGGCAGTGTCATTCAGTCACATTTACACCAGAATCTCAAAAAGTAAAGAATATTTGCTTCAGGGGTTAATCTGTTGTCTGTGCTCCGCGTACAACCTGTTCCCCACAGTGAGAGAAAATCTGCATCATCGCGTGTGGCGATATCACATATAGTTTTCAGTGCAATTACAGAGAGAACAGAAATGTTCTCGTTGTCCTTCGTATTTGTGCTCATTTCTTCATGTTCCATCCAGATGAACCGACCGCCCTGCAAACGTGCGTCACTGTTCAATCCACAACACAAAACACTTTCTTTTCAATTACTGTCCATCTGCGCATAAAAACCCGTCCTTGGTAACGACTGAAAAAGGGTTGAATGAATAGGCATGTGAGCATATCTCCATTCATTTCTGTCATATTTCATTTATCATGTAGAATAGCTGAGGTGTATTTAATGAGGATTAGGAATTATTAATAAAAGCCAGCAGCCACACCACAATTCCATCTGCTGCAGCTGTGCTGCTGAAGCTAAGCAGGTGTGGGTTTGGTCAGTACTTGGATGGGAGACCACATGGGAAAACCAAGTTGCTGCTGGTAGAGGTGTTGGTGGCCAAAAGGTTGTGATCTTCCCACTGGTGGAATAATCCCCAGTGCAGTGATGGGGACGCTGTACTGAAGGAGATGCTGTCTTTCGGATGAGACGTTAAACCGAGGTCCTAACTCACTGTGGTCATTAAAGATACTATGACACTTATCGATAAGAGTAGGGGGTTCCCCGGTGTCATGGCTAAAGTCCCAATCAGGCTCTTTCGACCTGCCACCTAATCATCCCCTGATCTAATTGGCTGAGCAAAATTACCCTCTCAACTCCCAGGGCTCCCTTGAAAAGAGATTTCAATCTCAATGGGACTCAATAAATAAAATAAAATAAAGGCCAGACAAGCCTTCTTTCTGTATGGGTTCAGTTCTGTGGTGGATTCAAGAGATGGGCAGGGTTGGATCTCGTACTTATTGACTCACTATGTTTCAACTAAAATCAAAAACAAGAGGGAGAGAGAGTGAGAGCGTTGGAGAAAGGGCTCCCAGTTATATCCTCCAGCCCATCAGTACAGCTGCATTAACCCCTTTGTGCAGTTATGCCAATTTTTCCTGTTGTGCACAAGCCTATTTCAGTTCTGAAGCATCTGTTGAATGAGGTGAGCTTTGTTAGGGTTAGAGTATAAACCTACAGGATGGTAGATCTCCAGGAACAGGGTTGGGCAGCCCTGCTCTAGCTGTTGAATGAAGTGAGCTTTGTTAAGGTTGGAGAAATGGTGGATGTCAAGAAAAAGGGTTGGATATGACCACACTAATTAATGTCTCTGCTAAACTTGCTTAATAATATCGTTACCTATGATGAGGCCCGATCCCAAGTAGTCTGTCAGTGGAACGATCAGTGAATATTTTTTTATCAATTTGCAAAACTGGGTTCACAGGCTGCTTGCTTGGGGAAAGTATTTATTTAAAATAATCTACAGAACTGTGCGAGGAGATGGCAACTCAAGGGCATGTAATACACCCGGGTGACCTCACCTGTTAGAAACATACTTCGGTCGTTTCAAGATGCGCAAGCTCGGCTGCCTTCAGATAAATGTGCGTTATGGGATATTAATTATTATTTCGTCGGGCAATAAGACGTGTTTCATGGATATCCCCTAGGGGGCGCCAGGTACAAGCACGGTTTATAAAATATTCCCTGAGAAATCCGCATATGAGTTCATCTCAAAGACTATAGTGGGGATTCACAATCATTACACTTTGAGTGAGATAAATATGCGCACGCGCACACACACACATACACACACTCGCACGAGCACATTCATACACAGACCCACACTCGTGCACTCACACACAAATGCACACACACGTTCGCACACACCTGAGTTGAAAACTTAATATAGTGCACTAGTTTCCTCCCAGAACTTATTTTTAAACCATACTAGCCTGAACTCAGCAACAAAGTTAAACTTTTCGCGTCACCCAGATTAGTCATCAACACCATTACTCATTATGAAAGTTTGTTGGCGCATCAATTTACATGATGCGCACTCCGCTGAATGAAACATTTTTATCTTGCACGCTCAGAAAAAATATACAAATAACATTTTTTCCTGCCCATTTGAATTGGAGAGGAGAGTGATGAATGAGTGTGTGTGTGTGTGCGTGTGTGCGTGTGCGTGTGTGTGCATGCGTGTATATGTGTGTGCGTGTGGGTGTGTTTGTGCGCGTGAGTGTGTGTTTGGTGGGGGGGTAGATCTGTGTGAAAGATAGGGTACTCACACACGCACGAGGACACACACACACACACACACACACACACACAACAGACCCCCTGTCCCCCTTTAGGAAGCCGTCCCCACTCTGGTCTTACTCCTGCTCCAGGACCCCCCTAATCGGAGGGGCAGAAGTACAGTGCAGGACCCTGGGCCCCAGCACGATCCCCCAGCCCCGCTACAAAAGAGGCCTTTTTCCGCTCTCATGAAAGATCTCTCTCTCTCTCTCTCTCTCCCTCACTCTCTCCTTCTCTCCTTCTCTCTCCCCCGCACTCCCTCAATCCCTCTCTCTCTCTCTCTCCTGCAGCAGGTGCACACAACATTGTTGGAGGACATGAGAGGAGAAGAAATCTAAGAATAAAAAGGCGCCACGGAGTGAAGACGACTCACTACGCTTCCGAAATCACAGTTAACAGATTAAGAGCCGTTCTACGAGAGACTGACATCTGGTGCGCACTTGACCCACCTGGAATTGAATGAAACTTGGCACATAGGTAGGTATGGGTGTCTCACAGCAAAAGCCAAATTTTTTGGTCCGTATCTCACTTTGCCTGCCGAAAGCACCACCTAAAAACCACTCAGTTTTGCTTTGGACACCATATTTTACAGCAATTACTTTTGTAAAATGACTTAAGGGTACACGGTACCAGATGTGTTTTACTTTTATCATGACCTGTGACACTTCAAGTCCGGTTCAGCACCACATCAGCGCCAAGCTGGGTGTGTTATTGAGCTGGAATTATTTAAGAAATAAGTATAAAATTTTAAAATGGGAATGGGAATAAAATAATACCCCAGACATATACCAAACTAGAATGCTACAAATTTTATGTATATCTGTGTATGTACTTTGTATATTTCAAAAAACAGAAATTTGGAATATGTCTGGGAATATGGTGTATTAGGTCGGTGGAACATTCGCTCTTTAGAGTGGCACTTTTAATCAGAAAGCTATCTACCTAGCATAGTACCAAACCAAGCTTTTCACTTTGTGAGAAAACTAGCTGTGTATATCACAATTTAAAAAACTTTCTTTGGTACATTGCTGGTGATGGCCAGCACTTGCATCCAGCCTACAGTGCCCCCTGGGGGCAAATTTTTCAGACTTCTGATGTTTAAAATCATCTACACTGAAAATACAACCATTGAGATTTTACTAATGCTGTAATGTACCCCAAAGGGACGATGTATCCAGAGAATTTCAGATCTCTATCTTGCTGGGTAAACAAAATAATGACAGCTAAACACAGGCACAATCTGCTGTGAAATGGTCCATTTTCAGTTTTCCTCCGACTTTGGCTCCGTCTAGCTTGAAAGTGTAGATACTACCAAAGAAATTATTGATATTCCTGAGAACAGATCTCCAAAAGCACAACAAACAGCATTTATCACCGTAGAACATATCTGGGTTACTGAGAAAATATACCGCAGTTATGCACCAAAATCAATTTTGACCATCTTTTCGGCCATCCATTGCACTAACCTAGCAAGATACCAAGGGTATATTAACTGAAAATGACCGTTTTGTTGTGAGTAAACACATGATAAAGCATTCTTTATTGGTATTTGTCTGGGATATTATTTTATTCCCATTTCAATTTTCACCTTTTACCGTGATTTCTCAAATAATTCCGGCTCAATAACATCGTTACCCAGCTTGGCGCTAATGTGGTGCTGATGTCTGTCCAGACTTGAAGTATCACAGGTCATGATAAAAGAACAACACATCTGGTACTGTGAACCCTTGTCATAATAATTACTGTAAATATGGTGTCAAAAGCAAAACTGAGCCACTTTAGTGGCTTCCAGGTGGCCCCACCAGCATATTTCTGGAGATACGAACCTAAAAATTGGGCTTTTCTGTGAGACTATCATATCTACCTATCTGCCAAGTTTCATTCAATTCCAGGGGGGTCAACTCCTCAACTTCTTCAAAAGGGGCCATTTTCTCATGGAATGGCTCTTAAATGTCATATTAATTAAGCTCATTTCACTCTGTGTCAGGCACTGGGCAGTGTAGAATTGGCATTTAGGCTTAATAGAATACCTATGTATTGGTTAGGCAGCCTAAAATAACATTTACTGTGATTAACCCCAGCATCACACCAAATGTTGGACAAACAGGAGGCTTCTGTGGGACAGTGTGAGACAGGTTGCCTATGCTGAGAGGGGGCCTTAAAATTTTGATGAACAAACAGATTCTGTCCCTTGGTTGGTAACATATCTGTGCTTTGTCCTGGGGCGAATTAGATTCTGTCAGTATCTGTATTGAAATATATTTAATTTGAATACATTTAGCTACACAGTGGGGCAACATTGCAGAAAAATAAATGAACAAAATTGAAAGCCATAACTGAACATACAATTACGTCCATAAATATTTGAACATTGTCAAAGTTATTGTTGCTTTAGTATTTTTAAAATCAAGAGCTCTCTCTAGGAGGCAGGCATCTCAGTGCAAAAGTGCGCAATCAAGAGAAGACTTCACCAGAGTAAACAAAGAGGGTTCAACACTTGATAAGACTAAATAACAGAGATTTTTTGAATATTTCTGAAATCTTTTTAAATGCCTGTATAGTTCTGGAACAACATCCAGTGGACAAGCGAGAAAAAGATCGACTTACACTAGAGAAAACAGCAAGAGAGGGATTGGAAGAAGGGGAGGAACTGCTCTGAGGCTCACCACTTCATCTGTACAGAGTGGTTATGTATGGGCATGAATGCCCGGTAACTGAGTCGGATCTCTTGCATCTACCGGCAAAGAGACTATCGACAAAAGCAGGAGAATGAATTCTGAATAGTACATGGCTGTATGTTTACATTTATCCAAATGCACCAGAACTAATTGGAAAATGCCCTTCAGTGCATAGACAGTGATCTGGGGGCATGCTGCTAAAGCAACCCAAGATTTTTGAAGACAAAGTGGTGGACTGTTCTACCGTAGACAAGTCAGTCGTATGACCTGAATCCAAATGAACATACATTTCACTGGCCGAAGCCAGAACTCCCCAACAACAAGGCAGAAACTGAAGGCAGCGGCAGAGAAGGCTGGGCAGAGCATCACCAGGGAACAAACCCAGGGTCTGGTGATGAGTAAAGGTTCCAGACTTCAGGCAGTCATTGACTGCAAAGCGTTTGTATAAAAAGTTACAATTTAACAATTTTTTTATGCCCGTTTGTCCAATTATAAGTGAGTTCCGAGAACTGAGGGGCTGTGCATAAAATGGGTGTAATTCATACGTGGTTCAGACAATATTTTTGATAAGCCTCTTAAACTGAAGGTGAAATTCTGGACTTCAAGCACATCTTGATTGTTTCCTCTCAAATACATCGTGGTTGCGTACGAAACTGAAACAAGCAGCGTCAGACACAGCAAACCTCTCCCCTCGCGCATATTTTAGTTGTTCACTGAGTATTTGGGTACATGTGCTCTGGGGTTTAATCTTTCAAGGCCGGTCAAGGTCAAAGGTTATGGTGCCATTTTAATCCCCATTTTTGATTTCCTAACTGTCTTTCATTGTAACTAAGGGGGTATCTACGACAGTTTTTGAGATATAGTGTAAATTAAGCGATTCAGATCAATGAGCTTGACCCCCTGGTATGCATTTTTAACTTCAGTAATAGACAAAAGTGTATTCTAGACATTTAAAAAGGAAACATTTGGCGTTTTATGTAAATTGGACAATTTTTGACGAAGCTATGGCCAAAAACAATTTTTACGTTTTCAGTGACCTTGACCTTTCCCTTGACCCAATTAATTTCATAATGTAGTGGGATCTATTCTGAATCATTGCCCAACTTTTGGCCAAATTGGGGCCGTAGTTTCTCATAATCTCATAACCATAATTTTTGAATATGTAATTTACTTTCTATTTTTCTGTTTTATTATTTTGCTTCCTTAATTTTCATTTCTATTTGATGTTGTGCAAAGAATTTGTTTAGTAGCAATCAGGAAGCCTTTTACTATTTGTACTATTTGCATATTCAGAATAAACAGTACAAAAAAAAATCTTGCTGACAAACTATCAAATAAATAAAAAACAAATAAACCAAGTTGGTTACAATACCTTCACCCTACGCCTTTGGGGGGATGGACTTACAGTGAAATCGTGTCTGCCCAAATGGACTTTACTGTAGGTGCATTAGCCTTATCAGTGCCACAATACTGGCTATAATTAACGCAAGAGGCACCAGTCACTTTCAGCTTTTATCCTCCTGACTCTTGTCATACTTTGGTCCTTAACAGTAAAAAGATCCACAATAACAACAAATATTTGTGACAATAAAAATAAAATAATTTCCTATTATCATAGTGAAAGGCAACCTCTGAACCAGAAATGATCACTCTCCTTAACTAAAGCTGAAATCACGTCTTTATGCAGAGTAAAGGCTGATTAGCGAGGGGTGTGATGAGGGGTGTAACTGATTCAGTAAAAACATTTTCTGCAAGTGACATGAGTGTAATGTTTGAAGACACTTAAGCTTTAAGGTCGTTGATTTATTCACAACGTCAATTAATGCATCTAACAACAACAAAAAACAAGCATTTCACCAGAGGGGGGCGTTGTCTGGGGTTTGCTCCTTTAATGTTTTATTGCATTTGATCATAGACGTTAATCATAATTGTTCTTTGCTGCCATGAATTCATTGCTTTGGGGCAGGACTTGCAGTACATTAAGTTTTTAATGAACATCTGTTTTGGTTGCAGCAAGTCTGAGATGATTGCGTGTTGGCTGCTTTGCCTAACCATTGATACCAGAAAGAAAAGTAACTCCCATGGAATCTCACTTGAAGCCAAAACATAAAAATCGTGCGGAGGCCGATTCAATGAAGTTATATTCTAAGTTACATTGCAAGAGATCAGTAAATCTGTCTCAAAAGAATGATCTGAATTGGCCAGAAATGTGATGTGGGGGAAATTCGCGGAGACCAAATGCCACTCCAAACTGATTTAAGAGCGCCGTTTCTAAGATCAGCCCAAGGGTGCCGACTCACCATCTCCAAATCTCTTCATCCTTCATAATGACTGAGACTGGGGCTGGGAATAGGGAGTTCAGTCATGACCTCTGTAGGGTGTTTACAGACTTTCAGACTCCACATGATATTGATAATAATAATAAATTAGATTTATATAGCGCTTTCTTGGACACTCAAAGACGCTTTACAAAATAATGGACTAAACAATGACAGAAACAAAACAGAGACAACAATAATAAAATATATAAAGCAAGTTTGAACAGGTGGGTTTTGAAGTTTTGTAGTGAGTCCGAGTTCCTGATGGGTTGTGGGAGTGAGTTCCAAAGGGTGGGGGCGGCGGCGGCGAAGGCTCCGTCTCCCAAGGTCCGGGGTTTTGTGTGGGTGATGGGCATGAGGAGGGTGGAGTCAGCAGAGCGGAGGGGGCGGGTGGGACAGTGACATTGCAGGAGGTCAGAGAGATAGGGCGGGGCCAGGTTATGGAGGGACTTATAGGTGAGGAGGAGGAGTTTGAACTGGATGCGGTGCTGGATAGGGAGCCAGTGGAGCTGTTGGAGGATGGGGGTGATGTGTTCTCTGGAGCGGGTGAGGGTGAGGAGGCAGGCAGCGGAGTTCTGGACATATTGCAGTTTTTGGAGATGAGCGGAGGGAAGTCCAAAGAGGAGGCTATTACCGTCATCGAGTCTGGAAGTGGTAAAGGCGTGAATGAGTGTCTCCGCTGTGGTCTGGGAGAGGGAGGGACGGAGGCGCGCAATGTTGCGGAGGTGAAGAAAGGATGTTTTAGTGATGTGGTTGATATGCGATTGGTATGAGAGGGTGGAGTCAATTATGATGTGCTATGGCTCCAATTTGTTATAAGGGATGACAGACAATTTTAAAACTTAATTAAACAAAACACTTAACTAATTTACTCTCTTCTCTACTGACCAAGATTGATAAATAAAAGAACAAAAATATTTACAGTCCCTTTGGTGGGGTTGTTTGGTGATGTCCTGGGTGAGGAAAATACTCCAACACAGGCAAAAATCCACAAAAAGCTTCACAGGTCATGAAAAAAAAATGAATAAATAACAGGTCTGGTCAAATGAATCCTTCTGCTTGCAATTTCTCCAACTACTTTACTCTCACTCGAAGTCAGACAAAAAAGGTCGAAAAACGGCAAAAAAAAAAAATGCGGCAACAGTACAGGGAATCGGCAAAACTCGGTGTCTAGGGCGGTCCAGTCAGAAAGAAAAATCTGAATGAATCAAGGCGAGAGAAGCGTAGCACAGGAAACAAGGAAGAACGATCTGACAAGAAAGTGAACCAAACAGACATCTTAAATACACATCCGGGAGAACACATGACCAGGGAGAACAGGTGCAGTCAATGGTAACAATAATCAGTGAGGGATACATGAGGAATAAACTAATTACATGAATTTGGCCGAAGCCAAAACGCAGACAGGGATCACAAGACAAACCTATGAACAGACAAACAGCTCCGGTCAAGGAGTACTAAAAGTGTATAGTTTAGAGAAAGGGAAGCACGAAGCATTTGTGGAGATCCACAGAAAACTGCAGCAGAGATAATTAGGGATGGCAAGGAGGCGGAGACTAGAATAGGGCGACTGCTGAGAGATCGTTAGTCAATTAGTAAGTGCAGTTTGGCTTCGTATTGGTATCGGTGAGTGTATTATCCGATATGTCCCAACATTAAAACAGTTGCAGTATATAAGACTGAAAAACTGCTTGCAGTAATTGGTGTCACTACATGTCAGTTTACCCAGGAAAATGCGCTGCGACTTACACTATGTGGCAAGACAACATTCATGAAGAAAGCTGTGTTTAAGAAAGCAGCCCTCTGCGTGTATTCTCACAGTCCCATCACTGCAGTCTGAGCACAAACTACAAAGGAAAAGTGCATGTGCTTTTCATCTTAAAAACTCAAGAAAAAAAAATTAGTCGTCAAATTTTTTCTTGAACAAAATTGGTATTGTACTGGTCCCAAAAATCCTATGTTGGTCGGGCTCTACACCACACTAATTACATTTCCACTCTAGAACCATATCCACACGTGCATATCATTTATTAATGTGAAGTAAAGTTATCAGTGCTTTTTATTGGTTACTGTAGTAAACACAGTTTAAGCCTTCCTGCTAAGGCAAGAAACAACCATCCCTAATAAGCATTTTTCCCGTTTTTTATATGATCTATTAGCTGCTGGCAAAGTTTCATAAATCTTTAATGAACTATAAAACAATAATAAAAGTGTTCACATTACCGAAACACAAAAACTTCATCCAATGTGTTTTTCATTACTGTTACGCGTGAAAATGAAATTATATTTCAACTAAAAAAGCACTCAGAGAGCGCAAACCTCCGCCAGGGGGCAGCAAAACCCAAAAGCACGGCGATTGGAACTCCGGCCCATTGGAAAGACTTGAAATCTTGAACTTTGGCATATATCTCAGCTGTACCTTGGCCTAGATGTGCCAAAATTTAATCACCTGTCCCTTGACTTAATACCCACCTTTCCTGAAAATTTCATCAAAATCGGTGGATTACTTTTTGAGTTATCTTGCTAACAAACAAACAAACAAACAAACAGACAAACGCTGCCTAAAACATAACCTCCTTGGCGGAGGTAATAATTACATTTTTTATCTGAATTAATTTGGTCATTATTAAAACATGTTCCTTAACTAGGCACTCACATTTCCGCTAGATGGCGAGCCTGAGTTTACCTAACTCTCTTGAGAAGCGCTCATCGTTGATCTCTGCAGGACAGTAGCTGCACGAGGGACCCTAATTTTGTAAAGTAAATAATGCAAAATAGCGAACGAGTACCGATTCGAAAATGACCTCAGTCGGTTCCGCAAACCTGAACTTAATATTGACAAATTTTTTTTCGAATGCAAATTTTGCCTTCTCGAGCCCGTGAACCGGTGAAGTTGCGTCTTATTTGACGGTGCTAACGAAGCCAATCGGTCAGTATCGTATCTTATTATCATTTTCAATTCAAAGATACTGAAGTTTTCTAATGCTGTTGTACACGGCTTTTTCGAATTCCATGTGAGAGTTAAGATATTTTGACCCTAAATTGACCTGTCCACTGGTGTTTGTAAACAATAGGACATGGTTCTTAGCTCACAGTATCATTTACTATGTCTATTAAAATATTTTCCCTAGGTAATTACTAAATATTGGTTGAGGCTACAAAATGATGTGCATTTTTACATCGTTAGAAGTAAGTTTGAATGCGTTGCTTATATGAACGCATGGGTCACAAGTTCATCTATAAGGATAAGCGTTAGAAAATATGACATTTTGGTTCAACTTTGAGGGCCAGTAGCTCCTCAGCTGTTCATCGCAGATATACCAACATATATACCAGAATTTTCAACTTGATCCACTCTACAAGTTTGGAGCTACGGGCTTGGAAATAACTCTATGTTGAAAAAAATATGTGACTGCCTACCTTAACTGTGGTCCACATGCATTTTCTGTTTTGCATTTCTTGTTAAAATATAAATAATTTTAAAATTTGAGGGTGGAAAATCTTCATGTATATTGGTAATGAGTTATTCAATTTAAAATATTATTTTAAATAAATAAAACACTACTTTTTATGTACTGTACTGTTCATTTCACATGCTTATTGGTGTCAATGTGGAAAATTAGGCAAAAGTTACTATTTCCTTAACAATCAGCTGTCTTCACTCATCATGACAATAATGAGAATTTTTGGGCATCATGTTGATATGAAATTCCAATAAAATCAAATTAATTTGTTTTTCAGCGTAACTTTCATCAAAAAACAACACTGCAGACTCTACTATATTCTATCTATTTGGAAAAGTAGTCTGATCAGATGGATTATCTTCTGACGTTACTTTGACAATGTCTGTGAGAATCGCCCAATAAACCCAGAGTGACAACACAAAAATCTGCACCACAATCCAGCTCATCAATCACTATGCACCACTTCAACAATACATGTCAATATCCACAATCTATCCACACTATTTACAGCGGAGGTGCACGAGGCAGGGAGGGGAGGTTCCGAATCAGCTGGATGCAAATCCAAAGTCACAATTATATTTCACACAATGAAATCCCACTAATCTTCAAATCCTCTACAATTCTGTACATTCATCCTCAGGCTACATTCTCTCTGGTCTCTTTCTCAGCATCAGTAAGCAAAGGTCAGACAGCATCTGTTCAGTGACCTCCACCTTAGACTACCACACCAGGACAGCCAAACCCAGGGACGTCTACCCAGAATAACCAGCCCTGCTGCACGGCCATGGGGTCCTGTTTCCAGCTTTAACCTCGGTCACAGGGGACCAACCACCCAGTCAGTCCAGCCTGGGAACACCTCCCCCCAAGAGCACCAGGTTCCCCCCACCCTTGATATTGGCCAACAGACTGAGAAGTGATTTGGAAGCTGGTTTACTTTGGTCCAAGCTGTATTTTTGCCTCTTCTCGCAGGTTGCGGCTGGTCTGTTGGTGGTCAAAACTGGGCCCTTGTTGTGCTGAGCTGGTTTAGATGATTTTGCTGATACAGTAAGACAGTTTTACAGGCTTACTACCTAAATGACCAAAACTCAGCATTAACCAGCTTAAATGCGCTTTTTCAGAGAGAGCGGTGCCAATTGCGAAACCATTTCCCACAAAAATACATTACACAAAATATTGCAGCGGGCAAAGAAATACATTTATTTTCCCATAAACCCTTTAAGTCCCAAGAGCGTCATAAGGCACTCAGGCGTGTCTGTTCTGTGTCTGTGTCATGCTCGTGGGATTTGGGTGCAGTACCGCAGCATTACCTCTGGACTTAAAGGGTTAGTATTTAATTCTGTCTGAAATTGAGATAAGTGATTTTATTCTTCATTTTAATCAAGGGTTCCAATACCTGATGGTGTAAACCACAGTAATTTTTCTTCCTACGTTGGGAGCTCGAGTTGTTATCGTGTAAGTATTACCTGACTGAAAATATAATGGAGAAAGGACAACTTATTTCCTGTGTTGACACATTGAACAGAAAGCAATGTACCTTCTGCCGAGTTGTCTTCGCTATTGACGTGTGCTGTTCAGGACCTTGGCGTTGTCATGGCGACAGAACACCCAGCCATTCGGTTTCTTTTCCAAAGCGCGTCTTTTTATATTTGAGTTTCGTAAGAAGAATGTCAAAAGGTCAGGATGTGTTCCACTTATATAACGCCTACATGAAAGCATTCATTGAATATGCGTTTCAAGGTTATGCCATCAACTACATAATACCACTCTGATATGAAGACAGAGGCGCCCAGGCCGAAGCTGCTGAATATTTTGTGCTTTAATGTACCCTCTGTGCTTTGCTATATTCCGCTTTGCCAGAAAAAGGACCAAAAGCATTTTGCAATTTTGATCCGTCTCTGTGCGGGAGTAGCCAATTTTCTGTTGGCACAGTATTCACAAAAATCGCCACGGAGGAGAAACAAAGCTCGCCCGCAGAGATTATATTGTAAAAAATCTGTGGGACAAAGTATATTCCAGGCCTAAAAAGACACACCCTCTCAACACGCACACAAAATGTCAGTTGATTAAAAAGGGAACCTCCCCGCTTCCCCCATTTTTTACATCTAAAGAAAGATGTAGACAATACACAACCTTTCCAGCGATGGATTATGAAGCAAAATCTTTAATTCCACTTGAGCACACTTCTCTAGTTTTTAACGATTATCTGAGAAGATTTTCATTCCTTCTAATTGGAAATGTAAGCCTTTTAGTTCGATTTTTTAATGGATTCTGGCTTGATTTTTCCCCAGTACTGCCATTGTACCCTCCTGTAAAGCTTTGAGGCAGCATCACTGCGACGAGCACAAGTAAAAATGAATAGCGAAGCCACCCTGTAACTCGTGATTGTTCCGATGGACCCCTGGAGATGTACCCCACTGAAAACCCATTTAACTGGAATGGATCAATACTCACATCAACCCCCAACTCTCGAGTATGATAAATGTGATCCAAAATACCTCCTGGGTATATACCCAGAAAAAAAAAAAACAACTCACTCATGAGTTTTCAATCAATTTATTAATTAATATTCCAAACCGTAGCTACAGTCACCCGAAGGCCACCTTCTCATGAACGGCCGAAGTTACCATGACAACCCTCCCACACTGCTAAGAATAATGACACTTCCAGAAAGACAGGTGATTCATATAGCCTACTTACATTTAAATAGATAAATAAATAAATAAATAAATGCATCGCTCGAGGGAGATAAATCGTGCCTTATTAAAATTCCAGAGGTCATTCACTCACAGCCATCTTAATTCTTTATAGTATGGTCAACGTAACACATGAAACTTTTTCAAGCAACTTTGTCACATGCAGTTGGGTTTTATCGGGAGTTGCACTGAATACCAGCAGCGCTTGCAATTAACTGAAAAGTTTCAAGAAACTCAGTTGCATTGAGTTGTAATTATTTGAACTTAATGCAACAAGGTTCATACAACAACCATTTGGAGCATATCTGTTGTAAGATGTCACATCACTCCGCAGTTCAGTTTTCAAAACCGGCATTAAAATGGAAAGACATCTACCAACATCAATCTTAAGCGGAGAAATTTGCTTCATAAAATATTTTAAAGGTGAGTCAATTTGATATAAACGGTCCTCCGTTTTAGGAGAAGATTTGCTAACAGTGAGTAATGTTATCAACAGTAATTAAAGGGGACCTATTATACAGGTTTTTCCTAAGATAATATTTTTGGATGTCCTAAGGGGAGGTTTATAAACTTTTAGCAAATAAATGAATTGATAAATAAATCAATTAAATTAAAAAATCAATCACTGAATGGTTTCTATGCAGTTTGATTCCTGTCATTCTTAACCCTCAGAAAAACAGGCTGTTCTGAGTGGGCGTCCCCTCCCATTAAACGAGATCTTTTCTGATTGGCTAGCGAACATAGCACTGTGCACATAAAAACCAGCAATGTCAAAATCCCCCAGCCACTGATAAATCTCTGGTTATAGATGACTAGATAAGTTGATCTGCAGTTAGCATTTGTCTTGTAGCAACCATTAGAAAACATTCAGTTTATTTTGAATAACTGCGCTACTCCATTATAAACGGACTGAATTCCATTACAAATAGTCACCCACTCTATCTGCGCCTTTCGACATCTCCTTCATTGCCACTGGCTAAACTAGCAACGGTTTCTAAATTCACAGTAAATTTAGGATCAAGCGAGAATGTATTGGACTTCAGGTTAAAGGGATATTTCACCCAAAAATCAAAATTCACTCATCATCTACTCACCCCCAAGGCTAATCGAAGGGTTTCTGAATTTTTTTCTTCCTCAAAACACTTTTGGAGTTAAAAAGAAAAACAGCATTGAAGACAAATCCAAATCAACTGAGGTCAGTGGTGACCACGCTCTCAACTGTAAAAAACAGCTTTTAAACAACACAAAATGCCTCCATACTGCTCTTGCGGCGTAATCCAACTGTCTATAAGCCCCGATACTCAAATTTGACTCTTAAAGGATACTCAAATTTGACTCTTAAAGACGTCTATTCACCATGATTTCAGCCTAAATGTCCAATGTAGCCACTTAGCTGGGAGACCTGCTTACCTTCGCAGAAGAAGTTGACCTATGGCTACGGTGGGTAATGAGGGTAAATGCACTGTTCAGTCAGTGAATACAAACATTCAAAACTCCAGCGCATTTCTCCAATGGACCTTTCTGACCTGTCAGTCAAGTGTAGCATAACTACCAATCAGATTGCCTTATCTTACTAAGGTCCTGCCTACCTCGGCAGTAATGCCATACTGTCCCACATTCAATGCAGTCATGAGCTGTGTTTAACTGGAGAGCTGTTTGATATTTGCGAAAATGGTGCTTGGATGCGCTTGGGGGATGTGCAATACTGATGAAAGGGACCCTGCCCAGCAGCAGGGAGCTCCTTTCCTTTTTCCAAGGCCAAAAAAGCAGTTGGAAAAGTGTTTGTGATGGATCAAAGCTGCAGTTGGTAAGTCTTATAAAAGTAACTTTTTATCATTTTTGCTAAAACTATCACTGTGCACAGACAGTGTTACATAAAACTAGTACTCAGTAATTAAAAAAGCCTCCTTTAAACCCACCTACTGCTCCTACTGCAATTTAAAAGAATTGTTCGGACCGTCCAAAAAGAACCAGTTAGAGCCAGAATGGTGTCTGACAGCCGTCAAACAGTGCACATGCACACGCTGCAGGCAGCCCCTCCCCCTTCCTCCTCAGGTCACGCCAGTGCTCAGTCGAGCTCAAATCTCCGAGAGAGGGTTCAGGAGCTTAGAGAAACTAATGGCACAACAACAGCCATCAGCGAGGAAGAGAATACAGATTCCTCTGTTACCGACAACAGCACACAGGGCTAAGACAAGTAAGAGGAGGAAACCAGAAGAAAAAAAAGCACAAAAGAAAGGATTAGACAAAACCCGGGATAAAACCAGAGTGAACATCGGAGTGGCTTTTCAGAGGTGGAGGGAACTCCGTGATCTGGAAGGATTAAAAACTGACACAGAATTGGCGACTTTTCTGCTTGACAGGTAAAACCCTGCTTTATTCGTTGGTTCATTTTTGCTCCGCAATGCTCTGCAAATAAGCGAGTTGGCGTCGCTCGCATGCACAGCTGGTACTAACCCCAGCCCTAACCGGCATCAATTCATTTTCACTCTGCAAATAAGCGAGTGAATGTCGCTTACAAGCACAGTCGCAGTTCGAATAGCCAGCGTCTTGTAATTGTTACAGTACTTCGTAATGCATTGGATGTTGCAGTCGAGCTAACGTTAGCTTGTTTCCGATGCTAGGGCTAACGTTACTGGCATCGTTTTATTAGAAAGTAGCGGAAAATATCTTTATGAAGTGACCTGGCAGTCTTATCGATTGTGTTGTTGTCCGCTTAAATATGTGTAACGCTTCTGTGCTCTCACAGCTAAATGCTGTCATACATGGTTTACTAGCCATTCAGCAATATTCGCGACAGTTTCTGTACTCAAAAAAACGGGGTGACTTACTGAAATAAGCGTGTGCTGGGTTTTTACTGAATACATACTGCTGTAGATTACTTTTCATGTCGAAATGAATTATTTCTGCAAGTTTGTTGGCGAGCAATGTTGGCTGTTCACAACAGTAATGTCTAGCCTCTGCAACTTGGTTGCATGCAAAACAGCTCGCGTGCCTTCGCGTGCACGGCAGCCTTCTGGGGGAGGGTCTTAGGGAAGGAGTGCAGTGGAGAGGGGAGGGAGAGGGATCTGAAAGTTGCATTTTTTCAAATTTTTATGCCAAGTCCTCTCTCTCCTCAAAGTTACCAACTGCAGCTTTAAGGCGTGTTGGCTCGAAGGTAAGCAAGTGAAATTTTTTGCCATTTCACCCTCACTAGTTAGCTAGCTACCAACAATTTATGCATATGTTTATCTGAGAAGACTGAATTACAACAACGGCGTCATTGAAGTATTTGTCAACATAAAATTATTTTTCCTCAGTGGACTTCTGCATGCAATACCAGATTTAGCTACAAACCAGTAGCTACTCTGATGAGAACACGATTCCTTAATATTACCCAGCACAGGCATTCGCAACACTAGATAATACAAAACATTTCACTGGATGGTAAAGGATTTAGTAATGGCATGATGTAATCTGCTCAGAAACGTTAACATGAGAAAAGCTGGCTAGATAGCTAGCCAGCAAACTAGCTAAAATCAGAAATAGAATGTCAGTCGCTTAGCCGAAATGAGTAAAGTTAGCTTTTCATCCAAATAGGTTTGGAGGAAAACGCCTATATAACGAACATTAGATTTATAATTTGATTGTCTGATCTAGGTAGTTTAAGTGTTTGCTGCATTGCATAATATGATTTATTACAAGGTCTAGCTAGCATATCATTTGACTCATAGTCAACTGATGTTAGACAGCATACTGAATCCAGTGTTACTTTTAGCTCAATGATGGCAACAAACGAATGAAAACTACTTACGCTGCTTTGTGGTACAATTCCATTGTTTTGCCCGGTTTGATCTCAATGTGCCATTTAAGGGGTGTTTGGCCAGGACTTTGCCGTGACTCTTGTATCTCCATCTGTTCTGTTAAAAAAAAATTATTTCATGGATATATCCTTGTGTAGAATTGTTAAGGCCTCTCAATACAACTTTGCCAGACAAGTTTGATTCATTGGGTAATATACAAACCGCAATATTTTCAGAATATGAGCGAGAGAGTGATGCTCAAACTTCTGCTGCGCTGTTCTCAATGCGGAACTTAGCTGCATTGCATGGGGCCGATAGCAACAGTATCTAAGGCGGGCAGAGCTGGTCGGAGCAAGTTGGAAAGGACCACTAGAAATGTTTACAGCTGTTGCAGCGAATTTGCCCTCATCGGCCACCGTAGGTAGATAATGAATTTTTAACTTCCTTTGCAAAGATGAACAAGGCTCCTAGCAAAGTGAGAGTACTGAGGGGAAGATTGAATAATTGAATGAGGGCAGGTAGCCAGGATCTGGAATGCCAATGAGGAGGGGCATTACAGCTGGTTTTTTGTCCACAGAAATCTTTGCTTAATTTATGCAAGTTATGGAAAGAATAACTATTCTATTGTGACTAATACTTCAATAATGTATACACAACAATTTGTTGCTTATTTTATAGTACAACCCCAATTCAAAAATAGTTGGGACAAAGAGTAATTTGTGAATAAAATCAATTTGCAATGACTTTCAGATTACATGAGCCAATGGGCTCTAAATTCGTAGAGCAGGCGCAGGCGCGGTGAGTGAGGGGTGCGCCGCGCCAACGAGGTGGGTCCAGGCGTGTGTTGCAATTTCGTGCCCAGCATAGCCTGGCGCAAGTACTCCTCTGTCCCGCCTCTGTCCCGCCTTCCTGCACAAGTGACAATAAAGGCGTGTTTGGGTATAACACAGCCAAGTTAAATCTTCACCAGTCAAATGAGCTCCTCTCCTCGCCTTTAATGTGTAGGAATATAGAAGCCTCTGTCCTATATCTGCATGATGCGTTAATTTTGCATTTTACTTTGCTGCTTCAGGCATGTTTTCTGCACCGCTTAGGTCTATATTAAGCATTACGAATATGAGTTAGCTGGCTAGCTAGGGCATTAGCAAATTATTACCATCAGCGAACTTGAATGGAATTTCGAAACGAAACTACGTCAGATCATTCAAACTTATGAAGTTGGAATGAAATACTACGGTTGCTCATTGGGAAGAGAAACGATAGATGTTCCTATTATTACACCCTGTTGCTGCTTAAAATTTTGGGATCAACATGCATGGACAACAATGCAAGATACGTTACACATTTATTTTCAATATGTGATCTTAACTCAGTACGAGATCATAGCAATCAGGCTGTATTCCTTTCCCCCTCTAAAAAACGATAAAACCTAAGTGACAATAATAGTAGTACTAAGCCGCTTGCACACTAGACGCGAAACGTATTTTTCGCACGACAGATTGAGCTGCTCGTGTCCGACAGTCGATTATTGTTATTAATTTCTTCAAATGTACTGAATCTTTTCGATATTAAGCGCAAAAGTTTTGATAAGAGCGCTCAGTTCTTCAAGATGAATACCGAGAATTTCAATCAATGTTTCTGTTTAAGCTCTGCTCAATAAAGTGAGTCGACATTGGCGTGAGACTATGTGCAATGCCTATCGAACATTAAATGCAAAATACTTTGTGTCTGACAGCCAAAAAAAAAAAAAAGAGGATGATAGAAACAGATTGATAATGAAATAAAAAATAAAAAAAGAAACATTTTAACAACAAACAGAACATCCAATGAACACTGCAATTTTTTTTATTTGCAGGCCATCTTTTTTGGATGCTCTGTATGTTGGTGCTATATTTTTATTCTTTATTTGGTTATAAATCTGTTCTCATATCTACTTTCACTTTTTGCTGGCTGCCGGACATGGAGCATTTCGCATCGGTCAGTCTTGATCGTGCATGCAATATTTACTTCACAATGTCAATGGTCATGGAACTGATTTGGTCACTGACTACAAGCACTATTTTATTTATTTATTTTAAGCCTATTTTATCTCTGGTGTGGAAATAAAGCGTGAATCTGTTCGATCCATTTCAAAAGAGACACCAAATAAAGACTGTAGTCTATCTTCAACAGAATAAACAGACGCGTGTATCCGCGTCTTTGCATTGACTGTAATCAGTCTCAGTCGTGCGATAAATTCGTTTCGCGTCCAGTGTGCAAGCGGCTTTGATGGGCGTAGAACCCAAGCATTTGATGCAGTTTGTGGTTGGCTGAGAAAGATGTGAAGTCCTTAGTTTGCATCACAGTCAAATCAGCTGGGTTGATTAACCCATTTAATCCCACTGGTCACATTTGTAACCAATTTTTATTTATTTATTTATTTTTATTTCTAGAAGCTCTAAAAATGTTATTATTGGCTTTGGGCAAAAAAAATGATATTTTGAATTTAACCATCATGAAACCAAAAATACTTACAGTTTATGTGTTTGGGGGTCAGGGGAGTAAAATGAATGCACTTACATTGCAAACAGTACTTTGGGATTGAATGGGTTAAGCAAGGTCGAGTTTCCATTACGCGTGCCAACCGTCCTTAATCTGACATCAGGACAACCGATATAGATAATATCATTTATGTCCTTATTCAGATAGTTACATTAAATAGTGGTTGCTGTAATTATTTATTGCACTGGAATGTGCCTGGCATTCTGGAAACCTGCCTGTGAGGTTTCGGTGACGTGCGCACTGTGCGCCGGTCAGCCAAATTACCACTGCACCAAAAGTAAACTAAGTTGGAGCTGGTGAGTTTTCTGCACAACTTCAGCTGAGACTTTTTCTACGAAATTGTCACTGCGTCTTGATGAATATGTGACACCTCCCTCTACTACGCCGCCACACCCATCTCGGCGCAGGTTCGTCTACCAAAGTCTGCGTACAGTGTTGCACCTCACGAAATCACTGCTGCGCCGGAGGAAATTACCACTGCGCGAGCTGCGCTCGACGAAATTACCACTGCATGGGCTGCGTCAAGTTACGCCACGCTGCGCTGCGCCAAGAAATTAGAGCTTAAAAACGAGGTGCGAGGTGTGTAGACTCATCAGTGACCTGAATTATTGACCCAACCAGAAATGCACCAGAAACCTTCAGACACATTCGCCATCCTGGACTGGACTTACCATCCCTGACACACGGCATCCTGATGAACATCATTTTACTGTGGAGTGTGGGGTTTTTCGCCTTCTGTCAAGTCTGATTTTACGTGTTCAAGGGAGAGAGTGACTAGAAATAAGAGAATTGTAGACCAAATGTCGAAAATAGTTGTTTATAGCAGGCAAAGAGTAAAAAATTACAAACTGTAACAAGGGGGATGTTCTTAGCCACAGTTTGGAAAGCACTCCGCCAAGATGTCGCCCGGGCATTAGTTCTTATAATCCACAGTCCTTTAGCTGTACATTCATTGGCTGTAGATCTGTCTGTATCTGCAGTGTAATCAGCTCCCGCCTTTCCACATAGTATTGTCCAGTCTACTTTAGACAGGTCACAGAAAGGCGGTTACGGGATACCTGATGCCACTTTGGACTGCTCCTTGGGCGTTGTCTTTTGGCAGGGTGCCAGCATTTCTGTGCCATTCTGTACCTTACCCCTCCTGAACAGCTTCTCTCATCCACTCTCACACATTCTGAGTAAATAGGTTTATAAACTTTGGGGAACAGACATAGATGATGTTTTAAGCAGCGTAAGATAATAATGATAATACAAAAGATGTTTATCTCCGCCAAGGAGGTTATGTTTTTGCCCGGGTTTGTTTGTTTGTCTGATGGTTTCCAAAATAACTCAAAAAGTTACAGACAGATTTTGATGAAATTTTTCAGAGAAGGTGGGTATTAAGTCAAGGAGCAGGTGATTAAATTTTGGCATATCTAGGCCAAAGTACTGCTGAGATATACGCCAAAGTTCAAGATTTCAAGTCTTTCCAATGGGCCGGAGTTCCAATCGCCGTGCTTTTGGGTTTTGCTGCCCCCTGGCGGAGGTCTGCGCTCTCTGAGTGCTTTTCTAGTTTTGATAATAATTCAGATGATAATAACATGATAAGAATACAACAGATATTTTGCATTATTCCACAGGAGATGCCAGGATGGAGCCATACAATCAGAAAAACATCTGGCCTGTTCCACCCAGTCCATGTTTCCATCCCATCTTGACGTGAGAAGGAGGCTCTTCGCAGGGATCACAGCATCTTTGCCTGAAATCCAAATCCAACCCTGGTTTTCCGTTCTCCAAATTAGTCAATGGAACGGTAAGGGCTTCTTACGGTGCCAAAGGGCCATCACACCTGATTTCCAGAAAAGCAGAGGGTGGAACGTAGGCAGTTCTCAATCCTCGGACCATGATTTGATGACCCCCGTTGTACGGGGTTTGCTCATGAAAAGAATCAGCGGTCTTCTACATTGCAAGCAGACCTTTAGGAATCACGTAAGGACTTAGCAGTTGGCAATTTTAAGCCGTCTCAGTGCGGGAGCATTTCCTGTTGACATAGCTATGGTTGCAGTCATTCCTCTCACAAACATCACGACAGAAGCTCACTCGCTGAAATTATGCACCAGCTGTATTTATCCAGTACGGGAATATAGCTACAGCAAATTCCCAACCATGATACTGATTCAGCTTATTGGGCCTCATGACAAATATTGATTATCATCAATCTAATTTCAAAAATTAAACGCGGGCAGGCAGAATTTACATTTTTTTTTTTTTGGTAAATATAGTTTAGAATTTACTGATACACTCTTAATGTTTTTTTTTTTTCAGCCAGTACTTGACCGAGAAAATTGACGGAGAAAAAAAAAATGCAGACCAACTAATACATGAATATAAATCATGGGGCCTTGTTCTCACATTGACACGGTGTAAAACCCCTTGAATGCGATAACCAAAAGGCGGATGTTGCCGGGGTGAAGGCCTCACGTGTTCTTTTAGTCTAACTTTAATTTGAGCATTCTTCTGGCTGGGGTGAATCACAATAAAATGAATATTTTTCACCGTCCGAGGACGAGGCATGAAAGCGCAATGGTTACGATTTATCTGACTCCATATAACAGTTAGAATACAAAATTTAGCTATATCCTCTTTAAAAATCTGACTCCAAATTAGAATTAGAATTGATAATTTAGGGAACACCTGCGTGAATCTCGAAACAGTGATAACCAGAAACTTAAACTCTAAGGACAAACATGACGTGACTATACCTTGAATTCCTAACAGACAACCACCGCCGCTACATTAATGTTCCCGGGTATTAACACCATGTCCAATTCCTAGGTTCGTTGGTTTAATTAGAGGTTGAAAGTCAACCAGCACTGCAACAGCATCTTTTGGCTTGAATTACAGTGAACCCAGATTCACTCCACACTTGGGCTATGAATCCGTATATTGGTAGATCCTGGCTGCCTAAATCAACTTAACCAATCAATTCCCACACCGGGCCGCTGGCCAGTCGTTCCTCAGTGAGGATATCTCCCCCTAGGTATTCGCCGAGACGGAGGCTAGAAAGACTAAAAAATATTAAAAGGCTCAGAGACCACGCAAGCTAGAAAAGGAATAACAATAATTTAATCACCAGGTAGGCACAACTTGACTCAAACAGATCAATGATAAGCCAATTACCGTTACATATAATTTAGAAGAATTTAGAGTATTTTCATACCTGGAAAAGATGAATGACCACGCGGAGCTAAAGTCGCTCCACGTGGTCGGGGAGTCGTCAAATGTTCCTACGCTCCGCAGAGCAAGGAGCCATGTGACTTTTTCCCACTTACCTACGCGTCAGACGTTGACAGAGAAGGACAGGACAGAAGCAGAGCGAAGAAAGAAGAGAGCCCGCCCCCTTAGGATCTCGTACCTTTAAAGACTCCAAACCACGCCTCCGGACAAGGTAGAGGAGAGGTTGGCCGAATCAGAGTTTTACTGGCCTAGGTGATAAGAGAATTTGCATAGACAGACTAGGTAGTCGCCCGAATGAATCTTACAAACGATGAACCATAATTCCAAGGGAAATGAAACATGTTCCATTCAATTCCTAAGATTTCTCAGAGAATAAAGAGACCAAACATGATAAATATATGTGCTAAAATGATGCAGTTGTCATGGAAAAGCCTTAAAGTGGAATATTATAGCCCAATTGTGTTATCAATATATGAGAGGTTCCTTTTAGGATACTGAACATAAACATAATATGAATTTGATAGAGGTTTAAGTTGTTTTAAGCCAATTGAAGTAGCTGCGCATTAACTTCAATGAAACCAGTGAGTTTGAGTTCCAGAGATGCTGGGCCTGCTAGACTTGATGGCTCTCACCCCCCGCCGTGGGGAACAAAGGATGCCACTCTCACCGGCAGGCTGTAGGACTGTAAAAGTTAACTGCTCGCTCTGGATTGTGTCAGATCACCCAAACATTCAGATTTTACCAGCGTAATGAGCATGTGTTCCAACACTAGGATTTTTGACCCATGTTTTGAGCTAAATCAAATATTCAGGTTCTACAACGGATTCAAATTTGCCATATATGTAATAAGATAAGCTCTGATGGTTACCAGGTGGAAGGAGATCGCGGGACCGTCAGGGTGGCTGCAAAGGGTGCTTATTGCTCTGGTATTATTGAGGTGAATTCAGGAACTAGTGTTATGTGCAGTGAACACTTGTTCAATTCCACAGCCATCAGAGCTTTATGGACCTTGATTTGTAACTGGACCTCTCCCAATGATCAGAGCACTATTGTGGCTCAGCTTCAAGCACATTTCTGGATCTACAATTGTGGTCAGAACAGCTTTACCATCCAGCAGGTGTACATGTCATACACTATTAGGCACAGCTGATTCTGCAAATTTGCAGTCCAATTGACTTACTTCGTTGGAGTTGGGAGTGGAAACTTTCAGGATGGTAGATCTCCAGGAACAGGGTTTGGCAACCCCGCTCTAGCTGTTGAATGAGGTGAGCTTTTTTAGGGTTGGAGTGAAAATCTCCAGGATGGTAGATCTGCAGGCCAGGGCTCTGCCATAAATATATACTCACAACTGTTCTATCAGCGCACCTTTAAGAAAGGCCCCCCCCTCATGAATGCGACATGGCGTAACTGCTGATGAATGATTTTGCCCCAAAAGCCCTGAGGCAATTTCACTCCGCAGCAGAGCGAATGTTGTTCAAGTGTCAAGTAACAAATTTTTTTTTTTTTAATCATTCTGAATCTGTTCCAAGATTTTTTACCCAGAAAATTAAAATCATACAACTCCTTGGCGGACAGACTGTCAATCCAAGAGTATTTTCAAATCAAACCTGAAATTGATGCTAACGATTTGTTGCTCTGATAAAGCAATGGAACCTGAAATGAATTATTTCCATTTTCCAGTAATTAGTAAAAAATCGATCTTTTATTAAAAATGCTGAAATAAGGCTACGCCTCATTGCTTACATGGACGCTTAATTCAGGCAAAAGCATTTTCAAAAATCAATACCGATTACGAGCCATGCATTCATTACCAGATTTCTTCTGTTTGCTTCACTGAGGCAAATTTGGTTCAAATACATTCTGCTCACTCAAGAATGATCACTTTTTTGGGTAAGACAGCAGTAGATGCCAGTACATCCATCGTTCCAACCCGAGTGAGCATCTTGGCTCAGACATCGAACTGAGCTCCATGCATCTCCCATCTGCATGTTCTGAGGTGCCCCAAGAAATATTCCACCTGACAGGAGGAAGGGAACTTTAATTTCGAACAGCTCGTTCCCAGAGCTTATCCTCGCAGACAGCCTGTTCTCGTGCCTGACCTTGAAATTGATTGACATTTTCTTCCATAATAGAGATTGCGATCCGTTAACTGTGCTTACAAAAAGATGAGACATCTAAGGATGCAAGACTTGACCTTGAGCAGTAAAAGCCCCTGTTTGCGCCTACTGGAAGCCTTTTTTTTTCTTTTTTTAAAGAGCGAATCACAGGCTGACCCATGAATGGGGCTAGGATGATCCAATTCACTGCAGCCCGTTCCTCCAATTTCTCCCTAGTCTTCCTTGCTCATTTAACTTTCCGGAGGTTCACAAAAAAGACAAAGGAAAGGAAGGTTAAGTGCGAAAAATGAGACATCAAGACATGGCATCCTCCTGGGCTCTCAAATGGGAAATTCCAAAATATCAAAAGGCAGTACACCTCAAGCAAATGGCTGAACTTTCACACGTCGCAATAATCTCGGGAAGTTCCATAACGATAACTCGAGAAGGGATGCTGAAATGAGAGTTCTCAGAAAACGTGGCCTCCAGCAATCAGTCAACTCGTTATAAGCGTCCATAGGACCCTTAGCCGACATGGAAATTTTTATGTTAAATGGGCAATTCGTTTAGGAATTACGAGAATTTATCTGCAAAATCACCAATGCATTGATTTACAGCAAAATTTGGTGGGCTTCAGTGTAAGGGCCCATAGATGGAGGATCTCGAGTTTGGTTGATTGGACATTGGGCGATGGAGAGGATTACGTCTGTGAGCATCAAGTGTACTCAATACATTCTGGGTAACAGCCGGGAAACGTGTAAATGCGGGTGCCAGCTTTGGTCTGCAGCCAGGAACTGCAAACGTATGAGAACGAGTGCGGTAATCTGTGTATGTGGTTCCCGTCACGTGACCTTGTAGGTCAGACCTGCATACATACATTTCTCATCAGAAAGAGGGAGCAGGACCTTGGTCAGAAGATGCAGTTTGAGAACTTTAAAGCCAATAGGTTGCATCATGCTGGAGGAGCTTGTTTAAAGATTTTACAAGAAATTCAAAATGGGCGACTAAGTCCCCATGTGCTCATGGGCGAGGATTACATGGTAAGATCATAGATATGGATCGACGGTTTCCAGCAAAAAAAAAAAAAATTACATAAACATTTTTGAGACCTATTTCAGAAGTTATAAAGCAAAATTAAGTTTGCTGTTGCAGCGAAACCTTGCGGTCAACTGATCAAAAAATAGCAATATTGCAAGATGCACTGAACACGAACACATGGTTGATATGAGCGCCAAGTTAAGGGGAATTGAACGGTTTTCAAATGTTTACAGACAGACGGCTGGACAGAGCAATACCCACATCCCCCCTGCATGACATACCGAGGGTTTAATAAGTGATCAGAGGTCAGAGCTTCAGTCTCACAACATACAAACTCCCAATAATCCAAGATCTTTCCCACAACCACACATACCAATTCTGAATAGGCTGGTCGACAGTTGGTGTTTATCCAACCAATCAAACAAAGAAGTACAAGACACGTCTGCTGGTCAACATATAATGCCCTGGGGTTTATTTTCTTTTTTTTATTAGAGTTATGCCACGTTTCCATCTTCCAGGCGGGGCTATAGAACCTCCAGGATTCCACCATGCCAGTGGACTGGGCACTCAGATTGCGGAGCGAACAGGACACCAGGCATCAGCCCTGTTCGGTACCGTCCTCTTCACAGAAGAGAGCTCGACATTTCCAAAGGAAGGCACCCGATACGGACGGCTCACACCTCACAGCCTTCTGCAGAATTTCTCAAGGGAGGGGGGAGGAGGGGGGGAAAATCTGGCCTTTTTCTTCACCGTGTTTTTTTTTTAAAGAAAGTGGATGTTGATGACACATGTAGGGCCAGCACTGCAATTTGTCCCATCTCCCTTCTAATCTTTTTTCAATCAAGTAACAAAACGGTGAAGTCTTTCACTGCCAGGAGAATATTACAATCACAGGAGGAAGAGGTAAAAACAAAAATTCTGGTCATCTCTCAAAAATAGAGGGCACCTCCCCTAATTAGGGACAGGGAATCAGAGATAAATCATAGAAAAGCAGCAATTAAACGCAATAGTGCTTGATTCAGAAGCCCCAGTGGCTTCTGGGAGGAGACTTCATCCCAGGTTTGTTACTAGTATTAGGACAGAGTCCACAAAGGGGGCCCTGGTAAAAATTACCCCACCCCTTAACCCCCCCCCAGCAAAACGATGCCTAAATCCCCCCCCGGCCCCCAATTCCCAAATTCTGTGTCATCATTACTTCCACATGATAGATTTGAACGCACCCGGGTCCAATGTGGGAACCTACCAATTTTCACGATATACAAAATTTACCAAGGATTCCACAGCTACCTAAACACAGTTAACTACAGCACGGGAACCAATGAAGGTACAGTGTACAAAAATAATAAAAGAATTAAAAAAAAAAATAAAATAAAAAAGGCAAAAAAAAAAAAAAATCCTGTAAACACAGCACAATAAATAGATAAAACAGCAGGCTCCTCACCATGCACCGAATGATGACAGTTCTTAGCTATACAAAATCTCACTCTCCCACTGCCTCTTCCCAGTTGCATTTTGTCAATTTTTTTCCCCCCCAAAGTGCAAAACATCACAATGAACAGTTTCTGTATTCAAGTAACGTATTTACAAAGGAGTCTGGGGTGAGAGGGGGAGGGTCGTTACAAATATGCAATACTGTACATATAATAATAGCCATATTTATAATTTACAGGTGTGTTTTTATTACCTCTTATTAACAGTAACATAGAAAAACAAAACAAAAAAAGAAAGCATGAGAGATGAGCATTGCAATCGAGTCCCGACGAAGTTGCCATGGAAACAGAACGTGCCGCATTCCGCCGTCGCCTTGCATTCACGATGCTACGATGCATAACAACCCCAGGCCCCCGCCCACAACCCCGTAAACCCCGTCCCCCCAGGGCCTGCCCCTACGTGACCTCCATGGCCACTGTGGTCTCGGTTATACTGTTCAGGGCGGACTTGTCTTTATCGTGGGTTTCCCTGCAGGACGAGAGACACAAGCAGGCACACGTCAGATAAACCTCTCAGTACAGAAAATATCACGCTCCTCAACGCAAAAATCTACCCATCCACACAACTAATGTCACCGTGCGCATGCATTAGTGGACCTCACTCAAGCCTCAAAAGCAGGAAATTAAGAGGACCTTTCACCTTTCTGAAAAAAAGGGCTTAATTTCAGATTTCAGAATATTTGACAATGATTTAGCTAGATTCCCTATTCATTCAACCATTAAGGTATAATGTCAAGTCAAGTGCACTGGTGAATAAGTACTGAAAACTGTTAGTGAAACTATGGAGGCACTAAGTCTTCTCCAAGAAATATGTCTGACAGGCACTACTACTTTTTACCCATAATTCCAAACCACTTCAGCTCAGTGATGCAGGAGGAAACCCCAAAATGTGCCTGTTTAGAATTTTACACAAGTTAACGGCCAACACGAGGCGCTTACGGAATGAACAATGCTCACCCAAACCGACTGCATCCCGCCTATATCCCCACGCAGCACAAAGCCAATCATGCGCTGCTCTCAAAAGGGTGGCGTGGTGGCACTGGAACTCTTAGGAAGTTTCTGGTTGATTTTGATTTTTTCCATTAACGACCTCTCTGGACCAACTTTCATTCCCCATTAAAACCCAAGTGGATGAGGAAGTTCAAAGTGGGTGATGCATGGCGCTCACCTTGGCCCCAGATCCATGGCGGATGAGGTGGCGACCTTGGGCATTTGGCGGTTGGCAGCAGCGGCGGCTGCAGCGGCCAGCTTTAAGGCAGATGGGGGGACGGCGCTGAGGGCACGGGGCATGTGGCGGGCAATGGACCCCACCACAGTGGCGCCCCCTGCTGGAGCAGACGGTACACTCAGCCGGATATTGTTCCCCAGCAGGACCTGAGAGGCGGCGGAATTTGAGTTGGTGTTGGCGTTTCCATGGCGAATTGGTGGGTGGGCAGGGCTGCTGCCATGGTTACTGTTGCTGTTATTGTTGGAGGGATGGAAGAAGGTGGGACTCCCTGTGCCAGAAGACTGGGTGGAGGGAGTGAGGGTAGCAGGTGTGGAGCTGGTGAGGTGTAAGCCCTTATATACTCCTGCAGAGGAGACAAACACAGGCTTTAGGGAGGGACATCTTTGGGCCTGGGGCAGGTAATGGAGAAGAACAGTGCTTAACACAGTGTGGACAGGGGGTGGGGGGTCTTTAGGTCAGTTGAGGGTCACGAGGACTGTCGAGAGCAAGAGAAAGGAGAGGTTCTTTGGGACAGTGAAGAGTGGAGGATGGGAGGGGTCTTTGGACAGCGGAGAGCGTGGAAAATTGAGGTTCCTTGGGGCAGTAGAGCGAAGGGGAAGTTGAAGGTCCTGAGGGCAATCAAAGCTGAAGATGGGTCCCTGTCTTCAGGACATGTAGACCGAAGAAAATTGAGTCTTTCGGACTGAGTTAAAGGGGAAAAAACGGGTCTGGAAGACAGTTGAAAGGGGAGGGGAGGTGAAGGTCTTTCAAGATGTCAAAGGTCAGCAGGGAGTGGGAGAGAAGAGAGGGTCTATAAGACAATGGACAGCTGGGAAAGGGTGTCGAGAGCTGGGGAAATCAATGGTCTTTAGGAGAGTGGAAAACGGGGGAAAGGCAAGAGGTTTTAAGACAGTGGAGGGGGGGGGGGGAGGGAGTACTGATCATTAGGAGAGTGGAACAGAGCGGGGAATGGTTGTTCTGAGGACAGTTAAATGAGGGGAAAAGCAAAGATCACGAGCACAGTGAAGGGATGGAGAAAGGGAATGGTCTTGACAAAGGCAGAGGACTGGGGGAAAAGCCAGTTATTGTCGCAGAGTCGAGAGGAGCGAATCTGAGGGGTCTGGAGGACTGTTGCATTAAAAGCAGGGGTGGGGGTATGTCAAGGGCCTTTGGAAAAGTCCAGAGTTGGGGAAATGCAACGGTCTTCGGGACAATAGAGAGGGGGGCAAGGGCGACTTTGGGATGACCCTTTGGGATGGGACTCTGTGAATCCGTGGGGCGTTAGGCAGACATACCGGAAGCCTGCAGGATGCCGTTGACTCCGGACCCCAAGGCCGGCTCATCCTTCGACTTCAGCAGGACCAGCTCCTCAGCCGTGACCAGAGCGGAAACCGCAAACTGCGCGCTGGCGGAGTCCAGAGTCTGAGAGAGCAGTCCCTGTAGGAGGCGGTTTGGCATTAGTACCAAAGCCAGTCTCATTACAATCCTGTCTTGAGACATTAATGCTTATGGTAACACCAGTACCAAATGCACAGATGACCTGGCTGGGGCTGCATGCTTTCACAACGTGTAACCTCACAGTCCTTGAAAAATCTCAAGTAAAGCACCCTCTGGACCGAGGAGCAGAGAAATCTGTGGCTCAGAATATGCAGTAGGGGGCAAGGATGGTGGCCTTGAGAACCACACAGGTAGCAAGTGACTCAGGACCACACCTGGACCACACCTAGCCTCCACCCGCCCCAGCCTATTCCTGCGGAGGCCCAGAGCCTCCGAGCCACTGAGCTGCTCTGAAGCCGGGGAGGGCTGACCTGGGTGCCGGCGGGGGCTCCGGCTGCTCCACTGGCCTGTTCCTGCTGCTGCTTCTGCATGAGGACCAGCTGCTCCTGGTGATGCCGGAACTGCTCCGGCGTGAGCGCTGCAGAGGGACGGGATGGGGCCAAAACGCACATCAGAACACATACATGAACACAGCACAGCAAACTCCACATGCAGAGGCCAGCCTAAAACCTTTGGTATTCTTCCTCCAGGCGAAACCGCCACCCATAGTGACACTGTACTGCCCCAGAGATGCAAATGGATAAAACCGGAGGGAGAAAACATGCCTTCTGCTCTGTAGACCGGCTACCTAAATGGTTTAGATGGCGTACTGCGCTGGCATGCGTATGAACCATTCCCTACCAACTACCCACTTCAAATCTCACCAAGACTAACCGGGCTGAAAAATGTCTCCCCGTTAACTCCCTACTCAGGACAGCCTAAGGTCCCACGAGCGAGCCCGAGAGAGCCAGGACAACCAGAGGATGTCAAAGCAAGAATTAAAAAAAAAAAAAAAAAAAAAGAAAACCCCATATAACTCAGGATGTCCGCACTTCATAAACACACTGCACAGCTAGAGTTTACCGTTTAGCAGCTATTGAGACCAACACGCTGCTTCTGTTACCATATCACCCCCTAAAAAGGATTACAAAATAAGAATTTGCAGCAAACAAAAAAAAAAAAAAAAAAAACCTAAGGAAATTTATATGCAGCATAGCAGACCCAGCAGACACGGTAGCGCAGTGGTCAAGTGCGCCGGACTCAGAAGGTCCTGAGCTCAAGTCCTTGCAATGGATTGTGCGGGTGCGTTCTTGGGCAAAACACTTCACTCCCACAGCCCGTCACTTCCGCCCAGGTGTATGACGGGGCACCAGCTAACTGTCAGGCAAACTTGACTCAGAGCTGGGGAGTGACCAGAGATGGACTGGCATCCCATCCAGGGGGGAGTAGCAACAACTACAACCTCCTCACACAACCAACAACAACCTTCTCAACTGCAGAAAAATAAAAAATTAGAAACAAATCCACAAAGTGAATGTTTTCAGCCAGAAAAATACAGGAATGAGAATCAGACTGACCAAAATGACAAATCGAATGACAAGGTCAAGATAAGAAATTAAAATGCTTAGTGCAGCAATGATGTGCATATTTTACGGAAAAAAAAAAAAAAACACCCAAAGGAGGTTCAAATAGAAAAAAAATGCCGCAAGGCCAGATTTCATGCTCCGAGGCCTTTTCCAATTAAATTCTTCTATCACCTCCTGCCACTGCAAATCTGGTTTCTTTCATGAGACTTTTCAGAGGTTCTGCCAGGAGACGAAAAAAAAAAAATTTCTTTGAAGACCGAAAGGCAGCCGCTCTGAAAAGCTCTCTAAAACTCACCAGCGACTCGTGGGGGGGCGGGGCGGGTTTGAGAAGGGGGTCCTCCGGACTGGGTCCCAGGTTGCGTGGAGGGCGAGCGGGTGAATCCCCGAAGGCGTTTCCCGACGGCATTCCGACAGTCCAAATTGTGCAGTGGTAGTGTCCGTGGTCGGAAGTGTCTCCAACGACATGCTTTAATGTTCGACAGTATGTGGCTGAGGTCCAGGGATGTGGCTGTTCTGTCTGAGGAGGTCCGATGTGTTTCTGAGGTACTGGCCGGCTGGTCTGCCGGTGAGCGTGGTGGGGAAGTGAGCGAGTCCGGATTTAGCCGATGAAATATGTGGTCCAGGTCGGAGTGCGCTCTGTCCAACAAAACCCTGTGGGAGGACAGTGGATGAGTACCCAAAACAACTCATTTGGAGTCACGAGCCACACTCCTCACCGAGTGTGGAGCAGGTTACAACTGGGCTTTGCTGCGAGTTGGAATTGGCCACCGGTGGCAGACTGCAGTATCTCGTGAGCATGCAGAACACAGGTTAGTTCATCTAGAGCTGAGGTAACTAGCAGAGCTAGCCTCTACAACCAATGACCAGCAGGATTATTCCCAACCTCAGCTTTCGGGATCCAAGGTGCAATCTCATGCAACCAGAGGGAGCTTGAACCAGAAACTCCATTTCCCTTGAAGAGCATGAAAACCCTTCCTTCACTTTTGCTCTGCTTTCGTGTTCTATTTGAGTACACACCCAAAACCATTTGAAAGACCCCCGTTCCACCCGGTGGTCCTTTGTTGCCGTGTCACCAAGGTTTGAAAGTCACCATATCGCCCTGTCTGGCTGCCTGGCTAAAAGTAGGATGGCGTTCTTGTTAGTGGTCGACGAGAGTAATTTATTTTTGAAAACATTGTTATACATTGCACTACGAAATTATATGGCGTTTATTTCTCCACATTAATGGCAACGAAAAATATCAATGTCGTTATAATTTCTGCACTCGTGTAGCTAGTGAAACAGCACAGATTTGCGTAAATTAGTTTGCGAGGTTCAGTGAGCTACAAGCCATGAGAATCCGCTCCGTAGTCTGAATGTAGTGACAGCTAAATGGAGTTGTTCGGTACGATGCACAGCTGAGTGACGGCGAAAATAAATGCAGCAAAGTCTGCCAAAGTTTCAGATTTTTTTCAGATTGTCATCCTTGCAGAGACACATCAATTATATCAACATAAACAACAGGCAATCGCCTTGTCATTAGCATTTCTTAATCATTACGTGTCCTGCATTAGTGGTGGTTGTTCAGTTCATAAATTGTTTGATTGTTAATCAGGCAAACTTGACTGCAAACAGTTTAAAACAATTTCTGCAGGAAAGGGTGATGTTACTGAAGGCCTTCCTGACATCTGATGGCATGCCACTGCGGCTAGCTAATAGTCCAATATATTTGCGGAGATCGGGGAAGTTAAACTGCTTTAAGTCATTCCTGATACACTTCATTAACTTCCCATAGTTTTCAAATATACGTTACTTTAATTCGAACTATAGGAAAATAACACACCAAGTTGTATTGCCAATGCGATCTTGTAATAAAAAGGCATTGTCAGGCCTGGCATCAACTGCATGTCCCACATCTCTTGCCTTGCTGGTGGCCCTAACAGGTAGGGCTGAGGACCGCAGTATTCCTCCGTATCAGCCAAAGAAAGAACTAATTCGGTCTCCCGTTTCCTCATCACTCCAGTCGTGAACTCTCTCACAGGAATTCCCACTAGATTCACTGAAACTGTATGACGCCATGTTGACCTTGCCTGTTTGTGTTCTAGCCCCGATGTCATGCATACTTCAGGTGCGCTCGCGCCGTGGTCTGCATAAACCACCGGAGGTAATCAATAAATTTAATTTGCAGCGATCTGCGATCGACTTTTGTAAAAAATAAACAAGTTTTGCAATCTTTGAGTAATTCTCCATCAACTAATGATTGCCTATCGTCTAGGATTTTCATGCTCTTTAACACTAAAACTAGACTCAACAACTGATGTTAGCAACTTTTGAGGGTTTGCATATTGACTTGAAAACTTTATGCAGTTTCTCTTCAGGATTAATAACTTTGGCCAACAAGTTTCTGGAATACAGCTGTGAGCAGCCTGACACTGGACTTGGAAACATTCTGCAATTTGTTTGGGATATCAACAAGTGTAAACCATCGGCTGAACTTATGATATTAATCAACAGGGTAAAGCATTTTGGATCAAAAGCAAGTCCAAGAGCTTTGCTCAGCTACTTATACGGTTTTCCCATCAAAACAGTTCTGTTTAAAATCCTATGGACCTTGGTGTAGTCTAAGGAACTACCCCACTTTCCCACCAGTTTTGAGCAGAATTAATGCATCATCAATGCAGTGCATTGTGCAAACAGAGGTATAAAGCGAGCAAGATGACGGATTGCATTAGTTACCTGCAAACTTCTGCTCAGTCATCACAAATATTTGTTTTTATGCGAAGAACAAACATGGACCATCCCTATCCATCCGGCCTACAACAGATCACTCTATGTTCACAAACAATGCCTCGCATGCCCAGTGGTGGCAGATACACCTTCAGGAATCGACTGAAGTGTTTTAATTTTTATGATGGTCTCCAGCAGTCCTTCCTGATAATTACAAATGAAAGGTGGTTCTTAGAACGACGACTTGCCGGCAAGTAACAAGTTCTCAATGAATTCGATGCAGTCAAGTGATTTTTGCACTTTGTCATCAAGAAAAAGTTACATAAGAAGGCAAACTTATGCTTAACGATGGGGCGAGATGAATACAGCCCCTGTCCTTTCCGTCTTTCCGGCAGGCGTTTGACCCATGACCCTGTCAGTTCCTCGCACCTCTCGCCCCTCAGTGAGCTCAGTCAGCACACACTCACCGGCCGCCCCTGCCCAGGCGTCGGCGTGCGAGCCCCACACAGCGCTGGGGGACAGTCAGGGAGGTGAGGCAGTATCTGTAGCGCGACTCTCCGATGCCACCGTCCGCCGGACTGCTCCACGGCCAACTGCCGCTTTGGTCCAACCGAGACTGAGAGGAGGGAGAGAGAGAAGTGTGAGAGGAACAGGCTCAGAACTAATAAAACCCACCAGTAGAGGGCAGTACAACTCATCACTTTCATCACATAAACCAATAAAGCCGGAGAAAAAGCATCTTTAACCCTTCTGCACTTGCATACGGACATTTCCGTATCCAGCAATCGACTCCTCTGCCCAAATATGAGATTTTCAGTGCTTTTCTATAGCCTAGCCTCCCAAGTCTTTTCCAGAAAGGCTGGTGTTGGTGCAGCTTTCATTCCAACTCAGCAGTTACACACCTGATACTACTACTCAAGGTATTCAGCAAAGACTCGAATTCAAACTCCTCATCCATCTCTATTTGCTCTTGATATGCAAAATCTGCAACATTTTCTGTAAATAAATGCATCCAACTTTGAGCTAAAATGTAGGAGCAACATTTAATTTCACAATTCCATGCCATGAAATGTTATAGTTAACTCAGAAACTAATAAAAATTTGGAGAATTTCCGAATTGGACATGAGTGCTATTCATTAACTTGGGCAGAGCAGTCATGTTTGGTTTTAGTAAAAGCTGGGTGCCAAAGGGTAGAACCATTTCACTACTTTATAAACAAAACAGCCACTCAAATCTCTTCATTGCGTACAGAGCAGCAAAAGGAAGAAATGTTCTGCTCGTCAGGAGGGCACTCACAGCGTAATACTGACAGCCCGCCTTCCGTCGGAAAGTGAAAATGCCGTCAGGGTCGTTCTCTTCATCCACGTCAGAGGATCCCGACAGCATCTGCACCAGAGGAGGGGACGGTGCGGTCACAGGGGGCATCACCTGATCAATTTCCTCAGAGGTAAATACCCTAACAGGGACCAACCCCCTGTGCAGAGGATACCCAATAATAAAGGGACGCCTCCAGAGCGCCCATAAACGGTCTGTACCTGAGTGTCATCATCGGAGCTGGGGAAGTCGTACTGGTTCAGGTCCTTGGCGTTGAAAACGGACGGTCCCGACGCCGGGGGGGCGGAGCCTGAGAGGGGCAGCGCTTTGGGCTTCTTCTCGTACTTCCTCTTCGTCCGCACGACTTCTGTTTTCTCCGGCTGAACAGAGACGCAGAACAGGATAATCGGTTGATGGACTTGCCAAGCCATTTACTTCACAACGCAGTCAGAGCAATAATCCATGACATGCTGCGAAATCTACAGGAAATTTAACTACATGATGATGGAAGCACTAAGCAATCTTGTGGGGCAAACAGACACCCCGCCACCTGCACAGACTAATGGCCATTCTGGATGGCAGGAAAATATTACTGAGTACTCTTGATTTTTAACCATTAGAGCACAGAAATAATTGAATTTATATTCTAAAAAAAAATTTTGAAAACCTATCATGTGGCAACTCGTTGAAAAGAGCTCCCCTGCGCCCCAAAAGAGAAGGCACATGACTCAAATGACCAACACCACAGCCCCCCCGTGACAAGCAGCAGTCCAAAAAACTATTAGGTGGCAGGAGTGGTGAGCACACCATCTGAAGGTGATGGATACACCCAGTCAAACTGGCTCCACCCACAGGCCCCATCAGGCTGTACCTTCGGTTTGTAGTCTTTGTGCTCCATGTGGTCCTGGTGTCGGTATTGGCTGCTGGACAGGGGAATGACGGGAAGGGGGTAGAGCGGTTTCGCCAGCGCCCTCTGAGCCAGAACCTCTGCCATGACCTCACCGCCGAAGTCCTCCATACCGTGCCTGGAGTCATGCAACAGGAAACGGTGATTTAACTGACGAGAGTGCAGGTGGAAGGGTGACATTTCAATCACACTGAACAACACAGACAATCAAAACACATTCCTCTGCGGTTATGTTACACGGCATCAGTTCAGTCAATACTTGAACACAAGTAATTGTAATTAATGAAGGCTAACCCTGCTGGCCAGCCTGGGGACAAAGGCCTCGCTCAAGAGCGCACCAGCAACACTGATCTCAGATCAGCTGGATCACAAACAAGCCAAACAGCCTCAGCCAAACACCCGCAAGCAATGCCGACTACAAAAAGAGGATTTATAATGCATTTTTTGATCAAGTGAATAATGTGTCATCTTATGGTCAATCTCTGCATGTCCACCATCTATCAGTAGCAAGTCCTTTGATTAGGTAGGACTGAAAGCACTGCCGCCCATGGCACAGCTTACACCAGCCTTACACCAACGGACCTTTGAATCTAGGTCTCTTTTTCAATATCAGCATAAAGTTGTGAGTTTTGCTCGAGTGGGGGTGCACTTGCATCACCTTGATCATTTGGAGAAAGGCGGTCATGAAACCTAGTGAAATAGTCCTCGCCTCATAGTTACGTTCCAATGGAATCAGAAGTTTAATATCAAAAGTCTTTAGTCTTACTCATGCAAATAATGAAGATCAATAATGCGAACATTGTCAACAACCAACTGGTGTGCAGCGCATGCCTTTGGAAAATTTGAGTAAAGCCTTTTCGACTTCATGACATATTGTCTTAAGATATGAGAGGGTGTCAGAGATTAGGCTTTTCAAAGTCAACTCCACGTCTTCTAGCGCAGAGTTGCATTGTGCATTCAGCAGAGATTCGCTGATCATTGAGGGGCTCGCTATCATTAGTAAAACCAACAATAACAACTCCTGTTTAGCGAAACGCTTAAATTTTTAAATAGATGATGGTTATGAGCGTCCATCGGATAATTGTCATGCAACACAAAGCAGGGAAGTGCACTAATTACTAAGAGCTGTATCATTCAGACGCTTGAAAATGCTGCAGGTGATTTCGTGACACTGTTAATGAATAACCAGCTCAATCGACAGCTGACTGAAGTAGAACTCATATATACAGAACTCAACCCTGCCCCCACATTAAAAATTGTGTTCCCACCCGAAAGCTTTCACTGGCAAACACCACTTGTGAAGGGAGAAGCTATTGAAGCAGCCATAAATTCATAAACCCTCAGAATACCAACTGGACATCAGGACAGACTCAGCTCTCAGCAGAGCTCACGGAACAGTCAAAGGCCACTGTCTTCCAGTCTAACACACAGCAGACATCGCACTGAGCGCTCTTACCACTGCTGTTCATTTACCATACGGCTCATCTGGGCCCTTAACATCACAGCGGACATAAATATGAACCGGCACATTTCAGCAAGAAAAACGTGCAAGGTTCCTGATTGCAAAGATTTTTTTTTTTTTTTTTTTACACATACGTAGTGTCAGAGAGATTCACCTGAACAAGGAAATACCACAAATTATTAGTATATATTAGTGAGTGTGAGGGGGTGTGAGTATGCAGGTTAGCTGGTGTACACACATCAGTAAGCGCAAGGTTAGCAAGTGTCCACATTAGCATGCATTTGGGTAGCAGATGTGGAGACATAGGTTAGCCGGTGGGTACATTAGCATGCATTAGGCTACCGGATGTGGACACATACGTTGGCCGGTGGGTACACTAGCATGCAATAGGTTAGCGGATGTGGACACGTAGGTTAGCCGGTGGGTACATTAGCATGCATTAGGTCAGCGGATGTGGACACATAGGTTAGCCGGTGGGTACATTAGCATGCATTAGGTTAACGGATGTGAACACATATGTTAGCCGGAGGGTACACTAGTGTGCATTAGGTAAGCGGATGTGGACACATGCGTTAGCCGGTGGGTACATTAGCAAGCATTAGGTTAACGGATGTGAGCACATATGTTAGCCGGTGGGAACATTAGCATGCATTAGGTTAGCGGATGTGGACACATACGTTAGCCGGAGGGTACACTAGCATGCATTAGGTTAACGGATGTGAACACATATGTTAGCCGGTGGGTACACTAGTGTGCATTAGGTTAGCGGATGTGGACACATGCGTTAGCCAGTGGGTACACTAGCATGCATTAGGTTACCGGATGTAGACACGTGTTAGCCGGTGGGTACACTAGTGTGCATTAGGTTAGCGAACGTGGACACATGCGTTAGCCGGTGGGAACACCAGCAAGTGTGAGGTTGGTGGGTGTGCAGTTAAGTGAGAGTTAGGTTAGCGGACGTGTTAGCATGATGCTCAGCAGGTCTTACCTCTTCTCAATGATCTCCAGGGTCAGGTGTAGCAGCTCTCTCTTGCTCTTCTCCCGGCGCTTGATCATCTCCAGGATTGTGACAGCCCGGCTCAGGTCTCGCCGAAGCTTCAGCATCTTCTCGTATGACGCTTCATCGTTCTTACGGTTCTGTCAACAAAAAGCAGTCCAGTTCAGATAGCAGCAACCCAATCTCACGAAATTAGACGCACAGCCATGCCAGTGTTTTTTTCAAGTCGTCCATTCACAGAATAAATCGAAGCAGGTGAACTCCAGATGCAGATGCAAAATATAAAACCCTGTGCACCACAGGTAGCATAAGGTGCACTTAACCCTTTGCAGCATGACCATTTCCCTCAGCCTATAAAGAGTGGTGGGTGGGTTTGTTCAATTTAGTAAGCACTATGCAATAGTGTCTTACAGGATTTTGGGGGAACAGGCTTTACTATTAGACGGAGCATGAATACATGAGGCAAACCCTTAGACACCCTATAAGCAGAATTTTTTCTTATGCGAAACCTGAGTAATGAGATGTTTATAAGCAGGCAAACCGCAGTAGTAAGGCGTTCGCGAGCGAGCACGAGCGGGTACCTTGCGAGTCTGCATCTTCTCGGTCCGGCGGCGGAAGGCGACGTATGGGTCGTTGGTGCTGGAGCCGTCGCGCTTCTCCTGCTTGACGGTGGGGATGAGGGAAGGGCTCTTGCAGCTTTTCCGCTTGCGGGTCCAGTACTCAAACACTTCCCTGATCAGCTCATCGTCCTCCTTCAGAAGCAGCTTCGCTTCCGGCAGTGAGACCATCTGAGCAGGAGGAGGAACAGGGTCAATACAACGGCAGGGACCGTATTCGCCTACACCGCTCATGATTGGGTGAGCCAAATCCAATTTCCAAACACCAGCCCTCAGACAGACTTGACCCAAACAAAATGGCTGTCGGTGCCCCAACGACCATCGGAATGAAGAAATGCTGAAGTCCTGACGATGTGTGAGGCCCGCTCTGAAAAACTACGGAGAATAACTATCACGGTTTTCCGAGATGTAGCATTTGAGAGCGTGCACAGCGACCGCGACACAGGACGGAGGGGGGTGTGGTGGTGTCTGTGACCAGGTGGGCGGGGTCTCAGGGGCGTTACCTGTTGGCCGCTGCCCTTCTCCAGCCGGTCGATCATTTCCTCAAACTGCAGGGGGGAGATCTCCATCTTCTTCCTCAACTTCGTGATGAAGGTCTCATCCTCCGAGTCGAGGTCGTAGTCGGGCTGCTCTGTGTCCAGGCTAAAAGCTGTGGAGGGAACGGGATGCCCGAATTTTTAACCCTCTGTTCCCTCACTCTCAATTATCAGACATCCATAACAGCTCCCAGTTTCAGACACACTTCTGCTTTTAAACTGGAGTTACTGGTTCTGACGGTGACTGTGTGAAAAGCAATCCCGTCCCAACACGGTTCACACAATACAGATCAACTCCGACTCAAAAACTCTTCGTCCCCAGACTTTTGGACCCTGTAGACTTTTCATCCCCATGAACTTAGCACTCAGTATCAGCTGATACTCAAAGCCCAGTTTTGGGGATTGAGACGGGACAGGTTTGGTAAGTTCATCCAAACTACACCAAAAATAAGTCAGTCATTGACAGATGACATTAACATATGATAAACAAACTACATTTGGGGCTTAATTGCCATTTGCAAAGTATTCTGTGGTCAAGGCAATTTAATATAGCTTGTGACTTCAGAGCATTTTCTTTGCATTTGCCTTCTTTAGGTGAAATTATGCATGTGTAGAGAGAAAAGATGCAGCGATGCGTAACTTTAATTCAGCCCAAATTTGGATTAACATTTGAACTGTCTTGCGTTTATGGGGGATGGGGCAGGGGCAATCGATTTTTAGTGAAAGCAGTTATATGAAGCGCAAGTTTCTTAGATTTCAGCCAACTCGCCTACATCTGCTTTTGGGCACAGAGTTTTACAAAGATTCAAAACGCGGCCAATCGTTCAAACTTGTTGAAAAATTCTAGGTTTGAACTAATCATCAACCCGGCATTGCCAGACCAAGTGAAAAATGCAAATCAGTATGAACTGAGAGGTTCTAGACTTTCTCCCAGTTTAAATATGCTCAACTTCTCAGGACTCTACAAGAGAATAACTCTTATGCATTTTGAAAGTAGAACAATGAATGCTCACCACGATGCAACATTACCAGCAAAGCTGATTGTTAGCTAGCTCATTAAGCGAGATTTGGTAACAAGTCACCATTCTTCGCTAGCTAGGTAGCTATAACTAGCGTAAAAACAAATGTTTGCCTTAACTAGTTGAGCGCATGCTAAGTTAGCTCTCACGCTGCCGGTATTCCAATGGCCAACTCGCACTGCACACAATGCCAATTAATTTGTCAGACCTGTAATTGGCAGAAGGGGGCCAAAAATGCACAAATTGATTGAAACTTTAATTAGACTGAATATTCGTTCAAACTACTAATCATTTGAATGGGATTTTGTGAAAAGGCGACAGCCTTCCTTGCTGCATAGACTGTGCTGCTGCAGTCCTTGGGTCAAAATGTATACAAATCCAGCATTCATCCATGAGTGAAATCTCCATTGGCTTCTACACATTTATAGTTTTTGACCCGTTTAGGGGTAGATGCACTCATATCATAAATTATATAGTAGGCAATATCCAAGTACGCGCGTGCAGGCCATGCAGGGTCAGCACTCCCAACCTCTCGCTCTCAGGCTGTATGGATCAGTATTGGTAATGGATGGCAATTAAGCCAAATAACTGTCCATCCCCAGTATTCCTGTCGTTTGCCTTGGTGAGGATGACTGAATGGACTGGATAACTTGAGATTGCGTATTTTGCTCTACCCTAAAAATGGCGTCTTTGTGACATCACAGATAATAAGCACACTAACACAGACACACATGCATGCACGCACGCACGACTGTTAAAGACCAATTCTTCTCCCCGTCCAACAGACAGTGGAACTGGAATACAGGGCTGTATTCTTTTATCTTATTACAAATTTCAGCAATTTGACAGCATTTTTACATGAAGACAATCTTCAAACAAACCATTGACGCTTCACAGACCACACACAGTAAGTGCACAGCGAACTGAAATTTGCTGAAAAAAAAAAGCCCCGTGGCAGGTGGACCCTGCCCGGTTCACGCAGGGTAAAATGCTTCCACATCGTAACACTGCTCGTCTCTTTGAGCGGATGCCAGACTCGTTGCACCCCATGATTGTGTGGGAACAGACTGTTCTCAGTCACATACACACTTCAGCAGAACAGCTCATACCTCCCTGAGACCAACTCAATTCAGGAGCACCAATCCAAACACTGAAATTACAGCCACAATCAATGGGCTTATCGATCACCTGGACTCCATAGAGGATCCATCTACATTTTTCACAATACTGAGACAAGTTTAATTTGGTAAAAATAGACTTTTCTAAGTGCTACATACATTTTCTGAAAAGAAATTGTAACTGCCTGATATATTCGCCAAGTGTCTGGACACAAAACCCGTACTGGCAGCTGTTAGATTCTGCAGAGTCTGTGCTGTTTTAAAGCCCTTTTCCCACCAGAGTGCAAAGCATGAACCCTCATCTCTACAGGACCCAGTGGAAGCTCTTGCATAAGGGAACAGGGTTTCAGAGTTAACAGGCTCCTGTTTCATGAATGAAACTCCAGAGAAAGGAGGTGCCCCTTCCCTGTGTCATCTGGACTGGTGTGAGTTCATCACAGCCGCAGACGTCTGGCTCACCACACCAAACCCTCTCAGCCTGAGAGAGAAAATACTTCACACTCACTCTCGCAGATACACTCTCGCTCATACAACTCTCCTGGCCCTCGCCCCCCCCACAAACACGTACACAGACACGTACACAGACACAGACACAGACTCTCTCTCTCTCTCAAACAAAAACCCCCTCCACAACATACACGCATGAGTACACACAGCAAAACGTACTGCTCAGAACAAAGATGCAGATCCGTTCAATAATGATGTGTGAAACCACACATTCCCAGACTCCCCCAAAAAGCTAAAGGCACCAGTTTATAAGCAGAACAATGTATGTAGAAAATCTGGTTTAGAAATATTGGGGGGTTTCTGAGTTATGGTCTGGAAACACTGAAACTGACAGGAACCAAAACAATGACAGTCATCAGAAGATGACATGTCCTCCCAAATGCCAAAGTTCAAGATTTCAAGTCTTTCCAATGGGCCGGAGTTCCAGTCCCAGTGCTTTTGGGTTTGCTGCCCCCTGGCGGAGGTTCTGCGCTCTCTGAGTGCTTTTCTAGTTATTATTATTAACAGTGTTTTAGTTCTGCTCCAGAAACAAACCCAGCCCTGCGAATGAGTCCAAATGTTGCTTCCATGCAATGGGAGAAAAAAATAATTTCTGAAATGTGAAAATATGAAAGGGCACCACTTCAGCACTTCAGTACTACAAAGTTTCCGAAAGATAATGAACAGTTCTTGAGTTCTGCTCTGGAAACGAACCCATCTCTGTACTTAAGTCCAAATCCAACTTGTTTCCTTAGAAAAAACAAAAAAATATTTTTTTCAGAAATCAAAAAATATCAAAAAGGTACCACTTCAGTTTCAGTAAGATATATTGAACGGTTTTTGAGATGTGCTCCGGAAACGAACTAGGCCCGATGTGCACTAAAATACTAATCCAGAATTTTCCAAAGTAGCAAAAGGCACATCTAGACCACACACAAAACACATGTACCAAATTTGATGCTGATCTTACCTAGTTTCTCAGTTCTGCTCAGGAAACAAACAGTGTAATTTGCACGAAGTACAGATTTGTTTCCATGGAAACGACAAAAATAGGAATCCTGAAATTTCCAAAGTAGCAAAAGGCACATCCAGACTAAACATAGAATACATGCACCGAGTTTGGTGCTGATATCTTGCGTAGTTTCCGAGTTCTGCTCCGGAAACAAAATTACGGACGGACCGACAGACGGACGGACGAGGCGATGCCTATATTCCCCCGCAATTTATGCCGAGGGATAATAAAAGAGGCATAAAGACAAAGATCCAGATGGACAAATAACTGACTATGAATGTATTACAAGGACTCTCAGAGCAATCAAACACCTGCCATATGCCACATGTCCGAGAGAGCGATCTGACCGAATGGAGTCAGTCCAAACTGCGTCCGGCCATCCAAATGCAATGGATGACCACCACTAACACAAAAACGGCTCTAAAAATTCCAGATCAAGATGCTGACTGCACTGAGCCTGTCCACAAACAGCAAAGATGAGCAGCTACTTTTAGTTCTTTCCCGCCGGACTGAGAATAAACACATTTAAAATCAATGATAAATCATACTTCCACTCTCAACACTTCACAGCTCTAGCAGTCGATGGCATTCCCAGCTCCGTAAATACAGGCAGGGACTGCTTGGGCAGGCAGAAGCACACAGAGCCTCTGAATTATGACACAAACTCTGAAGTTTCACACTGAAGAGACACTGGGACTGTTTCAGCACTACACAGCAAAGGTCCCCGCGAGTACCCCAGGGGGCACGACAGGTCGCCTGCACACCTTCCCTGGGAATTAACACATGCAGCCTCTCCGAGGAGATCCTGCTCATTACAGTGCAGACATTTAGCGCACACTCATCCACCGCAATGCTCAAATGAAGCCAATTAACAGGAGGAGCAGGGAGGGTTTCCAGGTACCATAACTTCGAAGCTCTTGAGGGCCTGAATCACTCACCTGAATCTATTCACCTGCTCACTTTCTTGACTACTGTCATCGATGCCATCGTCAAATACAACAGGCATCATCATTTTTGATGTTTTAAGGCCAATAAGTCACTTGGCTAACCTCGGCAGATTCGTTCCTCACTAAACCTCGGATGTGTGACCACGTAAGCCATTAGCTGGAACTTTTGTTTTTTTTCTGGAAAAACATGGCGGCCTCCAGTGGCAGAAGCTCTGGGTTCGATGTCAAATTGGTGACAACATTGTGTTGCTTCGTGTCAAGACATCGTCACACATAGATTTTGCAAAGGTCAGTTTCGCCTCCATTTTTTTTCGGTGGCGATGTAGAGTGTGGATTTAGACAACTGCGTAAATCGGTCTTCCGGTAGACAAATGTCAGGCTGAGCAGCATATTAACATAGTGTTACACATCCGAAGCTTGATGAGTCGCGCAATCTGCCGAGAAGTTCTGAGTGGCCAATAACTGCGACAAAGAGCCATTGTACTATTTCAGTCTAAAAGAGACTTCTGTAGAACTTTATTTGCTGATCATTTTCGCAATTGAAAGTTTTTTTTTTATCCCTCGCCACGTGATCAGCGCAAAGTGGGGATATGGCATTGGGCTCCGTCCATACATACGGACACATAAAATTGAGGCAGCGGGGATATTGCCATGTTAGTGGCAAACACTTGTCTCTCAGTTCATTATATATATTCATTATATATACAAATTTGACTGTTCAAGGCCAATAACAGGGATGTGATTTGGGTGAAGTGAAATTATCTGAAAATTTAGCTGGGGGCGGGGCGAAGCCCCGAAGCTCCTAGGTTTTAGTGATTTTTAGTGCCCTAAGTGTACTAAGAATTCAATAAAATAATAAAAAAAAACAGAATTATCCAATGTATATTCAAGCCAACAAACACAAGTCAAAATTAGTCACAAGCTCCAAGCTTGTAAAGAATTTAATCTGCCACTATTGCGCTCTGATAAAAGTCAAATAACATTCATTGAATATAGCCAATATATCAATAAAACCAGGGGTCCCCAACCTTTCCCAGAATGGGCCGGTGTGGGTGCAGCTTTCATTGCAACCAAGCAGCTATACACCTGATGCTACTAATCAAGGTTATTAGCAAAGAGTGCAGGGGTTAATTAGTGGTATCAGGTGTGTAATTGTTTGGTTGCAATGAAAGCCTGCACCCACACCGCCCCTTTCTTGGAAGATTGGGGAGCCCTGAATAAAACCATTGACTTCATAGTCAACTCCAAAATCATATCGCAAAGTCACATGCTCATGGGATTTTATGAATTTAGATTACCCTGAATGTACTGTGTAATAGCAAAAAATGAAAAATAAGAACAATCACTGTAGATACATGCCACTAATAAATCTTTTTTCCTTATCCAATCTGTAGAAACCATCTATGAGTTCTGTGAGTATTTTCAGCTTCCAATTATTGACTATTAAAACAATCCTGATGGAACTCCTGGAAATATGCATTACATATTATGCATTACAAATTAATCTAGTGAATAAGCCTAACGACATCGGAAAACAGTGTCACTAACGAACCACATTCGGCTATATTCGGTGACGCTCTATTTACATGAAAAAACAAAAGTGAAACTACGAGGAAGGGCTCGTCGTCGAGGTCCTGAAGCACCTTTAATTATACGACGCAATAGAAAAGTTGTATGTCTTAGTGGTATCTTTCCTTAATATTGCTAAAGGTCATGGGTTAGCTGGGCAGCTGATGAAATAACCATCATGATTTAGCTTTGGAGCGAGACGCCCAGCTGCGTTAGCACTGACAACCCGTGCGTATGCTGGCCGCAGTAACCAATTAATTCAGCATTCATCGAAGTCACAATGTAGGGTGATAATGCTTCATATTAAAGTGTTCGAAAGTTTCCAATCTTGCAATGTCTGTCCCTGCAGCTCTCTCTATTTTTGACTCGTTTGGTGCCATTTCTGGCTATAAATTGAATTTCAGTAAGAGCGAACTATTTCCTTTAAATAAAGCAGCAAATGACTTTCCATTGCATAGTTTGCCATTCAAAATTGCAAAACATGGCTTCACTTATTTAGGGGTTCAGGTAACTGACAAAATCAAAGACCTGTACAAGGCCAATTTTTTCCCCCTTCTCAAGCAGGTACAGGAGGACTTTGACCGTTGGTCAATGTTTAAATTGTCTTTAGTTGCACGTATTAACTCAGTCAAAATGAACATCCTCCCGAAGTTCTTATATTTATTCCAGTGTGTACCCATTTTTCTTCCCCAGATCTTTTTTCGCAGAATTGATACCATTATTTCAGAATTCATATGGAGTAAAAAAGTCCCTAGGATACGCATGCAATTCCTTCAGAGACCAAAGGCATTAGGGGGAATGGCTCTGCCAAACCTGAGATTTTATTACTGGGCTTCTCACCTTAGAATAATACAGTTCTGGCTACAGTCTGATTCACACTATTCTATGCCTGTCTGGCTCAAATTGGAAACTGACTCTTGTTATCCAGTCTCCTTAATAGCTTTAGTTCATTCTCCTATTAAGAGTCCATCCTCAAGTTACATGAAAAATGTAATACTTAAAACATCTCTGAGAATTTGGAATGAATTCAAGCGTTATTTCGGCCTTCAGACCTATTCAGTATTTGCTCCAATAACAGCAAATCATGCTTTTCCCCCATCTTTGGTAGACGGTGCATTTGCAATTTGGTCTGACCTAGGTATTAAATCGTTTAAAGACCTGTATATTGACAACAGCTTTGCATCTTTTCAGCAATTGTCTGATAAATTTTCCCTTCCAAAACAACATTTCTTCAGGTATCTCCAGATTCGCAGTTTTGTTAGCAGCAGATTTCCCCAGTTTCCCAGCCTCCCTGTTGAATCACAATTGGACACATTCCTTAAACCAATACCTGCTCTAAAAGGCATGATGTCACATATTTACACTCACATCCATTCTTTACATTTGGTTTCCTTGAATTCGATTAAATCACTCTGGGAGGCAGATCTCGGAGAGGAGATTACTGAGGAACTCTGGGAGGAAGCCCTTGACAGAGTACACAAATCATCTATCTGTGCAAAACATGGGTTGATTCAGTGTAAAGTAGTGCATCGCACGCACCTTACAAAGGTTAAGCTCTCTCGAATTTATAAAGATGTGGACACAACATGTGATAGGTGTCATCAAGCTCTAGCGAGCCATGCCCATATGTTTTGGTCCTGTCCTGCTCTGCATTCATATTGGGAGGAAATCTTCAGATCAATGTCCCAAGTTACTGGGAAACTGATTAAACCTAATGCTATGACTGCACTTTTTGGTGTACCCTTACCTACGGTGCCACTCTCCTCCCTAGAAGCAGCCTTTTTTGCCTTTGTCACCCTTCTTGCCAAACGCTTGATACTGTTCAAATGGAAATCCTCCACAGCCCCATCACATACAGTGTGGATAAAAGAAATCCTTAATTGTGTCAATCTGGAGGAAATTAGGTGCATAAAAAATGGCTCCCTGAGAAAGTTTAGTAAGATGTGGGACCCCTTTTTTAAATATGTACAAGAACTGGATTTCAGAGAGACCCCTGAGTGACTGATCAGATACCTTACCCGCAATATTTGTGATATATTGAGCAGCAGACTGACCATCTATAAGATTGTATTATTGTTTTTTATCTCATTTTATCTTATTTTATTATTATTTTTTTTGAATTAGTTTATTTTTTTAACTATTTTTGTTTATTTTACTGTCACTTTTAGCACTGTGTGGTCTTATTTTGGTTTTTACGTGCATTTTTGCTTTGTCACTATTGCATTCCCCAAATGTTACTGTATCATTTATATTGTTATTGTCATCATTTATCTGTTCAATACTGCAAATACTAATAAACAGATTGTGAAAAAAAAAAAAAAAAAGTTGTATGTCTTAGTGGTATCTTTCCTTAATATTGCTAAAGGTCATGGGTTAGCTGGGCAGCTGATGAAATAACCATCATGATTTAGCTTTGGAGCGAGACGCCCAGCTGCGTTAGCACTGACAACCCGTGCGTATGCTGGCCGCAGTAACCAATTAATTCAGCATTCATCGAAGTCACAATGTAGGGTGATAATGCATATATTATATTCATATTAAAGTGTTCGAAAGTGAGGTAGAAAAATAATGGTCCATCAGGTTTGTTGGTAAGCTTACGTAATGCAAAGTTATGGTTTGACTGGCCATACTACCATTAATGGGAGCAGGCGAAGGTGCGTCAAAGAGCTAAGACTCCCAGGGGAAACTGACACACACTGAAACAACCACGGGACTTACCAGCGGTGTACAGCATTTGTCTCGACGAGTTACATAAAGGGACGCAGCAGTGTTCAGCCGTCAACCACTCACTCTGCTGAAACTTAGGCTACGAGACTCCACTAGCCGAATCGGCTACACAAAATATAGGTATAGCTACTGACTATTAATTATTATTACCATACTACAAGCTATCTGCCGTCTCGAATATCCGCGATATCCAAGTTGTTTCTTTTCCGTAGTGTTGAAACTTGCCGCCGCAGCCCCTGCCCACACAACATGACATTTGACCGGAGTGCCTTAGCAGGCTAATTTGAAAACGGAAGTTCTGTAGAAGGCATCATGCATAAGATTAATTCAGTTACGGAAATACTATAAGTCGGAATGCTGCAGATATGAAATCAGATTTTCATGACTGAAAAATCAGAGTTTTATTGATTTTTTTCATTTTGAAGATAAAAAAAAGCGGTATTCCGCGAATTGGCGGAAAAAATCACATCCCTGAATAACTCCTACAAGGAGGAACGGTCTGATTCCAATCCTGCAGAGACTTTGATCTGCTGATTATTTTGAGGTCACTGTTTTTTCCCCTTGCTGTTTTAGTTCCTGAGATACAGGTGGTTTTACCCCACGTTCCATTTTTAATTACAGCGGCCATGCGGGCATAATCAACAATTTTAAAAGTAGACATCCTAAGGATGCTTGTGACTAATTTTAGTCTGGATCTGTTCAGTAATTTCAGGAGACTTTTGAAAAATGTTAACGACAGACGCCAAGCAATGACAATAGCTCACGAGGACCTTTGGTCCAGGTGAGCTAAAAAAAATAAATAAATAAAAAAAAAAAGCCAGAGTTTTGCATATGGATAATGAGCACATTGCCTGAATGATGGTGCTCAGTCAGTAGATTTGCTCCGACGCTACAGCAGATTTCCTGTCGTCACAAACTTCCTTTCAAGTGAAGACGCTCTTACAGTGGGAACTGAGTACTGTCCCCACCAAAATATGGCCAGATAATCCCAGTGGCACGACAGGCTGTGACAGATTCACTCAGGATGCAAACATTTACCCAGGAGAGAGGAATAAACACGACGGGGAGCAAAGTTTACTTCAACAGTGGATAACTGTTTAAAGGAGCAACGGGGGCTTCTAAGCAGCATATCAGCCACGCAGCACTCCAAATAATCTGGCCCAACCAGTGCTCATCTCCAGAGGGAAGTCAACTATTTAACACAGCCAATTACAGCCCAGCATCATCCAACCATGTGCATGAAGTCTACCGCACTGAGCCAAAAACCAATTTAAATGCCAGAGGGGTGCCCCCAAATACACACACATCCCCTTCCACCCTCTCCCACACAATACTCCCCACTGTCGCAGCTCTGACCCTCCTCCACCGAGAGGATCAGACCCAATTCATCACTGTGGCTCCCTCACAGCAGGATGTGACCCCGACACGTTCCAAACCAGCAGCAGGAGGCCCCAGATCAGAAGTGCCATTTAAACCGTGTGTCCGGGGGGGCAGCAAGTGACGGAACAGTGACAGGTCGACAGAGGGTCACGTGATTCCCAACCAATTAATTCCCTCAGCAGCACAAACACCCAGCCAGTCACATGCAGCGCTGCACTCTGGAGCAAGTCACATGATATCACATACCACAGATGAGCCCCATTGTTTACAAGTCTTTTAAATTTAAGAGAGACATTTAAATGTTGATCATTTTGGCTTCTGCAAATGGGATTTTGCAGCTTCAGTATTAAAATTCATTTTAATACAAGATTTAAAGACTAAAATTTACACGACTCAAGTGCGCTTCCTCACAGAGACCAGGAAATAGAGGGGAAAAAAAAAAAAAACCCTAGACAGTCCGCTCGGCCGTGACAGCATGGCTGAAGCCCCCAAAAGCCAGCTTCTCCAGCCTGCAGTGTCAACAAGGAAATCTCTCTTTCAGCACAAATTTGCATGACTGCACTTTTGCACTATTTGGCCAATACTCTCACCATGGCAACCAAAGTCTATAGATGTCATAACGGAAGTATAACATGTCCATACTACATATGATAGTAATCAGTCGTATAACGTCAACAAGTGTCTACGGACACGGAAGCAGAGATGACAAGCATGAATTCGCAGTAACCGCTCGACTTCGTTCTGGGACGGCAACAATCCACACAAACACAGCCTGCCAGAATGACCATTTCTACCTCCCGTTATAAAAATACAGAGCGGAGTGTGCAAACGCACTTGTATGAATCAAATCACTCATTCCTGGCAGAGCCTTTGAATGGCTTAATGTTTCACCACCATGCAGAATTTCAAAGATCTTCCACAGGCAGTCAAACTCAAGAGTTAAATCTAGAGTGATGTGTGAGAGATGCACAGCGATGTACCCCTCCCCAGATCAAACCTTCACAAGCGAAACAGTTTCAGAGTTCGAACGGTAGCGTTTCGGACCATGGAATTATGGACAGAAGGTAGAACAATGTTCGCAACTTTAACGAGGGACATAATCACACTTCACTTTAAAGTTTAATTAGTACATTTAGTACAGCACTGAGGGAACAGACCGTTCCAGCACCTCCATAGTACATTTACAACCTCACCGTACTTTAAATTACATATTACCAGTGAGGGATCTGCAAACGGCACATGAAAAACCAAATCAGCCCATATTTAATGACTATACACGCTCACGTTTCACAACACCTACTGACTAACTTTGCTAACAATTCTCACATGACTGCATGTGAAGTATAAGAAAGGACTACAACAGTAAGTCTGTAAATATTTGAATTATCCCCACTTCCTTCATTTGGTTTGGCTCAAATTAAAGTACAAACACAACCATCAGAGAGCGCCCTCAACGCGCATACAGAGTGAACTGTGCACGACTACAGCCCTTAACCGTGATGCTGACCAAAATTATACAGACACTTTTCATGAGTGTTCCTGATAACCAAAATGTGAAGTTACTCCCATATGATCCTAAAACCCTTTGCAAAGGACGATGAGCCTCTGCACATTTGCACAACAGGGTCACATCAATGAAGCCAACGGTGCAGAAGAGTACACGCAGACCGATGTCTCTGCTACATAAGGATAACATCAGCCCTTAAAGCAGCACACTTGCAGGGTAGCGCCCCCCTGTGGGCGGTACTCACGCTGTATGTGAATGAGCTGCTTGGGCATTCTGAACTCCCCGGGGTACAGAGACTCGTAGTAGGCAATGTTGCTCTCGGCCTCGGGGACGGGGATGACCATGTTATCTCGTTTCTCCCCGTACACCTGCTGCGCCGAGATCGCCCTCTGGAGATGGTGTTCCTGCAGGGAGGGGAGCGAACACGCCAGGTTAGAGCGGGGAGTGTGCGCGCATAGACACCGAACTGCACACACCTGAACACGCACGTCAATGTGTGAGCGCATACATGCAAAACTGCACAAACCCGCGCGCGCACACACCAATACAAGAATGCATATCAAACCTCACATACCCTCCAGCACGCATATCAATGCATGCATGCATAACTGCACACATCAAAACAGGCACACAACAGCGCACACAAGTGCATGCACGCACTCATACCTGCACATACACAAATGCACAACCATAAACACAATTATGCTTTCACGCAAAACTGCACACATCAATATGTACACAAAGTACACTCTTTAATATATGCTTGCAATCATAACTGCACACACCAACATACATTCAAAATGGCTCACGTCAATATTTGCAGGCACACATCACCGTACACACCATTATATGCAAACACGTGCACAAATATACGCAAACATACACACGACTGGCTACGCCTTCATGCATACGCACCAACATATCACGCACTCTCAGGTGACCTAAAGGGTGCATGCATAAATGCCTGCACAAACCTGCACACAAAACTGATGCACTAACGCGCAGACGCATGGCCACACTAACATCCTCAGATAAGTGTACAAAAGCCCAAACATGGGTCGAATGCACATTATCAAACTAGTGTATACACAAAGGCAAACACGTATATATACCCATATAATCGAGCGTTAAAACGCAGCATAAAAAAAAATAGGCGTGCAATTCACAGAATACCCCTCAGCCCGATGTCGAAGTTTTTGGAGACGCCCGCCCGCCGCCTGACCGCCCGCCCAACCGCACCTAGGATAGCAATACCCCAGTCAGCCTTGAGGGCTGAGGGGTAATTAATCAAAATGACACGTTCGCGCGCACACAAACTCTCACAGAAATTTGGAAATCAACTTCCAGCCACAGAATTCAAAACCGATAACTACATATGAAATATATTCCTCGACATGATTTACACTCCAGATCTTATCCAACTCCACACGACAAGAGTAACGCTGCACTTCCCCCAGTAGGTGAGCTCTGTCTTGAGTGAACATGGACTGTCACATGTCAGCAGTAGAGGTGTAACAGCACTGAAGCTGAAGATTGTTGGAATAATCAGGACCATCGTGAAAACAAGGACACAGCATTTACTGACAGGGGAGGCACCCCAGGCCAATAAAAGCACCTCCAGAATAGCGCCGTGAATGGTAACATCGCCAAACAAGCGCAAGTTTCGTGGCACTTGCCGGTTTCCCCTGGAAACCAAACAGCTGATGGAACAAAGACACGCCCACATGCACAGAATCCAGCTATTCTCCATGGCAACCAGGTTCCCATTCCACCCCTGAATGAATGAAGTGCTCATTTCTTACTAGACATGAAATGAAACCATAATTCCAGGCATTGAGCGCGAGTGAAAGCACCATGCAGTTCTCTCTCTGCTGTTAATGAACCCACATCAAACTGCTGCCCTGTCTCCCCACAAACCATCAGACCAACGTCTAGAAAACACCAATCAGCCCACTTCTTCAAGCTCAACACTATAGAAGAGGTTTCATCTCAGTTACACCTCTCAGCCCCGACACACTGAATCAAAGGTGAAGGTGTTTGAGCCGGAGTGAAAGGTCATGGTGCTACAAAAAGCTCAACAAGGCACGCAAGTGCACATGTGCAAAATCAAGTTCCTAACCCAAATGGTGAGAGAGAAACGGTCCAGAATATAATTTTCATGTCCGTTTGCGAAGGGGATGGGACACAAGCCCTCTGCTCCTTAGTCAGGGCTGAGAGTTAAAAAGAGAATGAACCTCAAATGCATCGCATAATGGGGGGGGGGGGGGGGGGTGGGAATCACAAAGTCCTATAAATTCCAGCAAGAGGGTACCTAAGATCTCCCAATGGGCAAAACGCACTTCAGTCTCAGATTTCAGTCTCCGGACTATTAGGGAGGGGGCGCAGGACAACTAAACCTCTACAATCCAGCAGATAACATGAGCCTCCATCTGATCCCACAATATGTGCAACTAACTGCCTGGTAGGTGCCCCCGCACCAAGCGTACCCTTCACCTCGACAAACGGGTAGTGACCTCATGCGTAACCTCATTTTCATGTGTGTAACAAAACGCTTCCGGGTCATTTCCAATTCCCGACGTACATCGACAGACTGCTAGATGACAGACCCAGACTCCAGCCACCTGACAGGTAACACCAGTAATAAAATGACTGGAAACTCTGAAAAAAAAAATGGCCCATTTCCACACGAGACCCAGTATTTGGCGACGATAAATCCAGAAGTTCCTCAGTGCTTTAAATGCTTTCGACAGACTGCATTAAACCAACAGCCTAACGTCACAGGGCCTTCAGACCTCCCCTCCTAATACACAGGCTGTAATGGAATCACTTCAGTGATGAAGGATGAAGGAGAAACACTAAAGGAATTCAGCGGAAACACTCAGGCTGTGAGCGGCCCCGGCACTCCCTCTCTGAAGGGCCACACCGGCTGCTGGGTTTAGGCCAGACTTAATGATGAGGAAGAGCTGAGTTAGTGTTTCCAGCTGGACTGAGTCACTCAGGCAGAGGCCCGTCAGGACCGGAGGCTGGATTCCAGCACTCGAGCAATGAGCCGCTACCAAACCCATACATCACCTGGTCTCTGTCCGGATATTTTCACCTGCCTGGGAGAGACTCCAGACGCTTGGAGTCATTCTGAACTCCGAAAATGCTTTTTAAAATTGCGTTATGACAGAAAAATATAGTGTCATCAGAGGCTGACAAAAGTTTGCAAGCTGAAAATAAATTGAAAGTGTAGCAGCTATCACAAGACAGATTTCCAAAGTGTGTATCATAATCCTCAGCTCCACATGTAAATGCACAAAGCGGAGGATTCGTCAGCAGCTGCAGGACACCTGCGAGAGCCGAATGCGAGACATGCGAGAGCAGGGGCCGGGCTGACCTCCAGAGATGGGTTTACCTGTGATGTAACACTCACACCTAAGAGCAGGAGTACTCAACTGTCAGAGGCGCAGACCAGCAAGCCAACTTCACACCCAAAACCAAATATCATGTAACCCCAGACTGCCAGCAGGCTGACTTTTAGAGCCAACACCAATGACCACATGAAGAGCTGGTCAACAAGCCTACTGTTCGCTCCAACACAGAGTATCCCACAGAATGAGTTAGCCAGCACCCATCAGGGCAGCCCAAATCTGGCCCTTCAATCCAAATCCAGCTGTAGTTCCTCCTTCCAGGCGATTAATGGCGCACTCACACTAGGCAATCGTACCGTGCCCAAGCATGTTTGCCCCCTGAAGTCTGGATTCTATGGCTAGTGTGAGTGCCAGTGTACCGTGCTCGAGTACGGTACACTTCCCTGGCTCAGTACAGATGGAAGAAGTGTGCTTGGGCACGGTACACTTGCTCATGCATGCGCACAAGCACGGTTTGTCAGGGGCAACTGTGTTTGAGCACATTTGGGTTCGAGGTAATGCGAGTGTGGGCCAGCGGGGGACAGGGGAGGGGGGCCATTTGTGCTTCAGCACGGTGCGGAACATCTGGCCCTAGTGTGAGTGCACCCATAAGTGAATAGTTATTGCCACTAATTGGTCTGGCTGCGATCACACTGGGCTCAGAGGTGAAGAAAGGGTGAAACACTAGCAGACCTCGGCCCTCGAGGACCGTGTTTCGGGGAGTCCTGCCAATCCTCAAGTTAAAAGAGCCAGCCAGCAAGTTAACCTTCAGCATCAATACCAATTGTCATGTAAAATTAGCAAGCCAGCAACTTAACATTTAGAACAAACACCAATCGTGACAAATAATGAGAGAGCAAGCAAGATAACATTTAGAACCAACACCAATCATGACGAATAATGAGCAAGCAAGCTAAAATTTAGAACACCAATGGTGATGAAAAATGAGCTAGCATGCTAACATTTAGAACCAACGCCAATCATGACGAATAATGAGCTAGCAAGCAAGTTAACATAGAACCAACATCAATCGTGATGAATAATGAGCTAGCAAGCAAGCCAACATTTAAAACCAACACCAATCATGACGAATGAGCTAGCAAGCTAACATTTAGAGGAAACACCAATCCTAATGTAACAAGCACTACAAGAACAAAAGCCATCTGGCAATGGCGGATCCCCCCGGCTGTAGGTTGTGTAACCTACAGGCTGTGTGGACAGACGGACGGACCGAAACCCCCAAAAGGCACAACTAGACCAAAAGGAGAAGCTCCATACCAAATTTGGTGTTTGTAAGTGGTATAGTTTTCGAGTTCTGGTCCAGAAACAATTTTATTACAGACGGACACACTGATCGCTATATCTCCCCGCATTATATGCCGGGGGGATAAAAATGACCAAAAAAAAAAGCCAAGAAACACAATGTTACATTTCTCAAAAAGCAGGTATTCTTTCTGATGAATGAAAAGCTCTTGCCTGTACTGCATGCTGAACTTCATTTGCAAGCATAAGCAGTCAGCCTTGAATTTAGCCAACACTGAAAGCCAGAACATCCATTCGCTCCGCTACTCAATCCTCCGCACAGAGCAAAACCAGGTGGATATTAAGAAAAAAAAAATATTCTGAAAATTATGAGCTATGGCCAAGCAAGAGAAGCGGTAGAACAGACCTGCATTTCACCACAAGATCTCCGGACTAATAGTACAAAACACATGGAAATACTCATCAGCAAATCACAACGGATCACCTGCATGCCAATGCAAGTCTCCCATATTGCCTCAGCGATAATTTACACAAGAGCAGTCTACAACAGCTGAGCCATATGAGCAGCCATCAGGCATTCTGCAAGTTTATCACTGAAACCCATCCAGACGCCTACAGAGCTGCTTCTAGTACTTTACATTAAGAATCTGGTCCTCAGTGGAAACAGTGCACAGAACAAACATGTTTTACAGAACGATTTACTGCATACAGTATCCCACGCTGGAGACAAGACTTCTATATGTGCATCATTAGTCTATCAGCAGCACGTGTGCAAAGTTTCAGGGATGAAACTGCAGAAGGAATCGATTTCACTAGCCGCGTACCTTCCAACACTGACATTCAGACAGACTGTGCCATGACATAAAAGGCAAAAGGGGGGTGGGTTACCTGGCTGGGGATAGAAATGAGCAACTGATATTTTAAGAGCCAATGAGAGAGATTCAGACAAAATCACATTTGATTCTTGATCCCCCTGCATTTGGCTGACATTTTATTTCTGAGATCGATATGGTACCAAACCTTCAAATCCAGAACCATTCCTCTGTTGAGCCCTTCTGACCTGAGCTACAGTGACCTTTTTTGGGCCCTTATTGGCCGACTGGACTTAAAATTGTAAGTTTTCACCTCTCCAAGTTCTAAAATTCAAAGGTGTCACCAGGTCAAAGTATATTAAGAGTGAGTCTACAGGGAGAGTAGCGTTCCTTAATGTAGTTATTCACCTGGGCCATCCTTAGAGTTTGCCAATAGGGGGCACTCAAAATGCTCTAAACCATTTTTTCCCAAAATTTATCATGAATGGTCTCGAAACTTAAGATATCCCAGGAGATCTTTTGCAGAGATCTTTAAGTTGAAAGGTACTTTTCTTAAATCCATTGTTATTTTGTTGGGACTACTGCAAAGTTTAAAGTAGTAAGGGCCCAAAAAAGGGTCACAGACCAAAAAAGGCGTCGTTTTGGGACCCTTTTTCTCAAAACTTCAAAAAGGTAGTCAAAAACTCCTAAGCACAAATGAGAGCCATAGACCTAGATATTAAAAAGAATTAAAACAGCCAGGTTTATGGTAGAGCAGGGCTATTCAACATTACCCTGCAAGGGCCAGTGTGGGTACAGGCTTTCATTCCAACCAAGCACGTACACACCTGACACCACTAATCAAGCCCACGAGTCTTTGCTAACGAGCTTGATTAGTGGAATCAGGTGAGTAACTGCTTGGCTGGAATGAAAGCCTGAACCCACACCGGGCCTTTCTGGATAATGTTGAATAACCATGTGATAGAGATTTATCATTAACATCTTTTTTTCACAGGTTAAACGTCAGCACCTTGAGGCAAAGTTGATGGAAGTGCCAAGCATTCTTTGTGATGGAGCAACTGATGCTATCCTTGCGCAGGAGTTTGTGAGGTGTTTTTATCAAATATTATAAAACATGCAACTCTTCAGCTTGATAGTGACAAACATGGTAATTATAAGATCGCTCTTCATGCGGACATTAGGTTTTTCAGGTCAGTTTGTGCAGGCGCTTTTAGTGTCAATTTCTTGGCAATCGAGACGGTGGAGAGACCTGATGCCACAAATATCACTCACGCCATCCTTGATGCCTGTTCTTCCGTCGCTCTTAGAGGGGGAAAACTCAAGGCTCTAGTTAGTGGGTTTTTGTGCAGATGGTGCTTGAGTTATGCAGGTGAGGGAACCAAGCTACGCATTTTTTCATTTTTCATACTGTCCATTTAATGCATGGTGAATTTATTTTTAAACTTGCTGGATAAATGAATTTCTTAATTGTACAGGGTCACAAGTCTACGGTGATAGAGGATCAAAGAAAAATGCTGGCTACGCCAGGAATTCACTGCCTTGCTCACGCCCTAGAATTGACATTCCCTGACATTTTACAAAAGTTTATCCTGTATATGAAGCTTGACTACCTGCTTCAGGGCCTCCATCTACTCTATGACCAAACTGCACTTCAGAGGTCCATGCTACGAAGAACATACGATGCGTTACTATTGACCCCTCTCATGCCTCTCCTGTTGGTGGGACCAAGTTTTTGCCACATTTAAAGAACATTAACCCACCTGTAGACATGTTATCCCGCATTTCACCAGCTTGTGTTGGAGGTGACAATTCTTTCGCCAATTACAGTTTTATGAAATATTTTTGCAACATTAAAAAAAAAATAAATTAAAAAAATAAAATAAAAATAGCTCCACGTACAATTATGTTCATTTGGAACCAGAGCATTAGGAATAGGAATAATTTAGTTTCCTTTTGGTCGCATTAAAATTAAAAGTAATATACAGTGAACCATTTTCATTCTGTGGACAGTTTTTCAGACTGCAAGTTTATTTCAGTTATACCACAAAAACTTGAATCCTACACCGTACAATGCATCAATATATGCCACTAAGATACATTCTCAAAGTAGTCTTCACTGCGAGGATTCGGTCCACCCTCAAGGTCTTCATGTAATCAGTCGATCTGTGAAAACATAAAACTCGCTGTCATCCCTACTACACAGACAAAACGGCATGCGCCTTCATGCTCATGCCATGGTTTGTTGATAACCTACCACAGACTGGCTCTACGCCATGTCTGTTCCAATGAAAGCCTTTTTCCTGTTTTCAGATCCTGTTTTAATCCCAGCACTTTTTTTTCGCACAAAACAGATGCACAGCAATTTACGTAATTAGCCTGAGCTCACGATGACATGTTCAGTATGTGCAATTGCACAAAAAAGCACTGACCACTGTCTATCAACCTACGTAAAAGCATTTTCAAAAAATTTTAGAATATTAATTTTAGCGCAACTTCACAAAGTGTGACTTTTTTTTTGATACACCCCATATTGCGAAATTTTCAAACCACGGACATGTTTTTATGGCCACCGCATTACATTAAATGAAAAATATCTATTTTGCGCATCATTTTATACACATTTCCCTGTAATTCAGCAGGACGTGTTTGGGATTGTTGGAAACCTAAGGATCTCCTCCAGAATTCAAAGCAGGCCTGCAGCTGCGCAGGTTTGAATACAGAAGCTGCAGTTGACAGACCCACATGCAGGTCAGTTGGTTTCATAGAGTTAAAAAAACCATTAGAAATCAAACCACAACAGCAGCTTCAAAGGAAGTTCAGCAGACTGTGGTAAAGGCCACAAATGCTGCTCAGTCCCGCTGATAATCACACTAATGTTACCATCCATTCATTCAAGGCACGCAGTCATACATTACTGCATTACAAAAACGATTCTGAAAGGCCTTTCCCATTCAAATCCTGAACATAGAAAATAAATTCAATGGCATCAGCAGCTAATAGAACTGCCACAATAGAAATGAAAATGATTTTTGCTTCTTGCACAAAAAAAAAAAAAAAATCTTCTAGCGAACGAAAAACTAGAGACCTCTAAATGTTAATTTGTACATTTCGATCCCCCCAGTCCAAGCTGAATGCAAATAAAAACTCACATCACAAGCACTCAGTCAAGAATTATACAGAAGCTCATTTTTATTTTCTTCCAGGATTCTCTGGCCAACTGTATGAGGGCCACGGCAGGTGAATATGCCGACTCGCTCCACAGAATCACTGATGGAGGAGAACACGAACAGTGGGTGTAACTGGTGTTGGGTAAATGACGTGAATTAAGCTGCCCAGACACTGCAGAAATGTCAAGCCTTATCCGCAATCAGACAAACGGTGCAGGTAAACGGGGATTAACACACCATTTCAAATGGGCAAAACTTTGAAACAGACATTGAACCAAAACATATGCAAACAATGCAAGACCACCTCAACAGATCTTTTAAGGACAATTCAATTCCGACTGTTTCTACACTAAAGTCCGGAAGACGACCAGCAAACTGTCGATACGAACGCACCGCAGCGGCGGCCTTCCCTCATGGCTGCCCGCCGCTAGTGCAGGTTTCCACCAGCAGGCCCAGCAAACCAAAAGCAAGCAGCTTTTTCAGAGATTTCACAAATATCTGCAGGAAGTATCAAAGGCATTTATCCATAACCCATTATTTCACATGCAATTTCCATTCACCGAGTCCTTATTCACTTCATAACTTTGTCGGACAATTAGCTCCATAGCGAGCCTCATTTAAATGATTCTATAGCAGATAGCCAACTCACACTCAAAGCAAACTTTTTACAGAGTTTTACAAGTCGCGAGTCACTAACATGGTCTCAAACTCTCTTTCACGCATTTTTTACATTCCGGTAACGAACAAAAAGTATCTGGATTCCCGATAAGGCTGTGACTAATCTCTGCTCCATTTTGAGAGCTGAACTCCATGTCTCCTTGCATGATGGATTGATGGTTCTTCCATTGTCACGATCAAAAGAACATTGGCCAGCGGCTGACAAATGCTGCTCCTCATTGGAGCAATGTTCAGCTCTCAACTTTCAGCCACTTGCTTAGCCCGTTTTGTGTCACTTCACTCAACTACCAATCCCTTGGAGTAAGGGTTCCCAAGCTTGGTCCTGGGGCACCCCTGTGTATGCTGGTGTTTGTTCTAACAACAACTGTAATCATAATACTTTAAAAAGCTGTTTTCTTTAGGGAGCATTTGTGTTTATGCTCGCTGTAGCTCATTTCCACAGCAAAGTTAGCGATATGCTATCTTGCGGTTTGATGCAGTGCCGACAAAGCGTTTTGCAATATTCTCATAACTAAATTGCTAAATTGCAAGCCAAACAATGTTGTGCATTTGTGGCTACACCCCAATAGCGAGCCAGCCCGACAAATATGAATGTCCGTGACTCACCGAGTGGAGTTAGCTCAATGCTAACAAATATCGAATTACCATTAAAGGGGATAACAGGAATTGGCATAGCAGAAATATTCACGATCCAGTCATAGCCGAGGTTTTGACCCACTATCTTTTACATTTATTCTTTACATAAATGTAGTACACACAGATTTTTCACAGCTCTCCTTGTGACACTGTGTGCATTAGGTGTCTGATAAAACACTGCTTGCAGGTGAGTTATCCATGTCACTGCCTGCCAGTATGGCGGCATACTCTGAAGATCATGTGACTTAAGTGGTGTAAGTGAATCTCTCTCTATAGAGCGCAAACGGGAGCAAAACTCCACGCTGAAATATTGCCCAAGGGGGCCGCCAAGCCAATGTTGACATGGAGATTAAAAAAAAAAAATTTCAAGTATGTATTATGATTGGTCATAAGTGGAAAACTCACTGTAATATATTGCTAAACTGTAAAAATGTAAATAATTATGGATATGTGTATAATATATTGAAATAAATACATTGAAATTAATTAATACTATTGTTGTCATTCTGTGACAATTTGCCTCTTGTAATTCCGTGACATTGACTTTTTGAAATTTCTTGCCCATAAAGCAGGGTTAAAGTCAATATTTGTTTCTATAACTTACAGTATTAACAAAAAACACCTTAAATATGAACATATTGAAGTTTCATAACTTAACTATGATAGGAACATCACTTTCTGGATAGTTAAACACAAAAAAACCACGTCAATTTAGTGTAATTCCGTGAAGGAGTAGTTTTTGCTTGTTTCTTCTATGAAAATTTCTCAAAAAATATATTTTCACTTAATATTAAAGAACAAGTTAATACCTTCAATATAACATATCATACTTGATTTTATCTTATTTAGTTGTAGAGTTACAACCCAAAATGTAATGGGACTGTAATTCCTTGACAGCTTGGCGGCCCCCCCTATATTGCTGCAATGAGTTCCTACTTTAACAAATGCACCAGGAATGAATTCCCAAATAAGCATTGTTTATTTTCAGTGATGCTCATTTGGGGTTCGATTCTTCCTGCTCTCTGAACCGCAGGATTTGCCCAGAAAAGATACTGAGGGCCGGACAGCACAGATCAGTGAAAGCTCATCACGCAAAAGCACCCAAGCAGACCTCGCTGCAGATGCAGCTCACGCCACTGGGATCACCCAGGGTACTTCGCCAGAGTGACTAATCCAACTTAGGCCTTAGGCAGAGACGCGAAAACAGAGATGCAGACGCTACTGACATAGATCCACAAACAAGTGCAGAGACTGACACACTTCAGAAGGGTGCACACGTGCATACAGCTTGCAGTACCACCAGATAACCCCCAGACCAGGCCCTGTTTCATACAGCAGGAGAACTGGATTAGCAGGATGACTGCACCGCTTAAAAACCCAGAATCCCGTAAAATAAAGGTTAAATAAAATATGGAACATGGGCTGAATGAATGATCATGGGAGATTTCATAGTCATACACAAAAAAAAAAAAAAAAAAAAAGAGCAATGACATTATCCACTGAAACATATGAAAGGAGATAATAAAATGAAGCAACAGTTGCCTAGAAAATTTGTCCCCATTGCAAATCCCAGAAACAAGGACCTTAACTCCGTAAAAATAAATTTCTTGCAATCAATAGTCAAACTCATTCAATAGGATCATTAGTGCTGCTCACCCACAGAATTTCATCAACGTAGGTGCAATAGTTGCCGAGAGAACTTGTCCCCATTTCAACACCCAAACACTTAAGTCCACGAACAGGATCAAGGTCCATAACTCCGCAAAAATGCACTTCTCAAAGTCAACTGTCGAACTCCTTCAGTGGGGGCATCAATACTGGCCACATACAAAATTTCATTCACATAGGTGCAACAGTTTCCGAGAACTTGCCCCATTTTTTTTTACACTACATATTTCATGTACTTATCAGCTCTGAGCTTTGGTAGCCATAGGGAAACCGTTCTCTCCCATCTTTGAGCTACTTCAGGGTTTGCACGCAAAATTGGCTCTCAGCCACAGAGCCAATCAAAAGAGATTTAACGCAACTCAATCTAGATCGCTTGCATCAAAATCGCCTCAAGAGTAAGCGGAGGTGCCAACTATCTCTTGTATGGCTCGACTGGACTACTGTATAACAAAACACTGAGGACTTTCCTTTCCAGCGGGTCCCTGAGATTTACATGGAAAATCGTTACAGATGGTATTGAGTACAATGGTGACTGGTTAGCACAACCTAGTCACTAACCCAGTTGGAGTACAGTTGCATGAGATGTTTTTGCTTCAATAGCATGTAGAGTACAAAATACAGTTTGATGCATTAATAGCCATTTCCCCATTTGGAAAACTGATCAAATCATTAAATGCATATTACCTACCTAGTCTCTCCAAAGAGAACTGGTTTGAGTATGGGACATTTCACTCTCTCTCCAGTTTATGCAATAAAATTGTATTGCTCATTACTACCATCTCCGTTTATGTCTAGAATTTATGTTCTACTGTAGTAAGTCACAAATAAAATGTTTTTTTTTTGGCCTGGTTAAAGGCTGCTGTCGCCAGCTACATATTGCACACCCTGCACTAGTGTTTGCATACCCCATTACTCATTTTATGCCCAATACTCTGCTCCAGAGGCAGTGCCCTTACAGCTGTAACCCACAGGGGGCGCTCAGAGGAATAGCGCAAAACCCCATGGGGGACACAGAGATGCACTTAACCTCCTCATGGGGGAGTAATTAGGAGCATTAGGAGCTACGGATGACCCCAGCATGCACCGACCGCAGACATGCAGTGCTCCTGTGAACTCTCTGAACCTGGCGGCCTGGGAACAGGCTTGTAAACCTGACACATGGTCCACAAACAAGGGAATCGACTCTCAGGAGAGGGGAGGCTCTTAAGAGGGCCGACTGAAGCTAGGACTGAAGCACCAGCGCTTGACTGGGACAATCAGCAGAATTAGATGCTCTGAAATCTGGTCTGGTGACAGTACCAGCCGTGCTGTAACTGCAAAAGCGGGTGGTCCACATCAGCAAGGCGATAAATAGCACAGCCTCACCAGGGAGGACAGTTCAGACAGTCAATGCCCTCAACTCTCATCACACTACCACCTACTTCTGGTCAGTCAGAACCATGTAGGCGCACAAGCAATTACACGCTGACTGTGTCATGTTACGACTGCATAGGCAGTGAGAGACAGGCAGCGTGACACCACAGTGCAAAAGAAGCGAGCGCCAGCAGTCAAAGAATCAAAGAATACCGAGCCACAGTTTCCTGTTCCTGAGCCAATGGGAGCAGGTTGCCAGGATGGACCGGACAGCTGGCGTGTCATCAGGGCGAGGTGGAAGGGAGAAATGACCCAAACCCGAAAAAAAAAAAAACGAAACAACATGCCAAGACCCAAAGAGTCTGCCAGCCCAAAGGAAGCAGAGCAGCATGAAGGAAACTGCCGGAAACCAATCCGGTGGATCCATGATTCAGCGGTTGAGTAGCCTGTGGGGTGTTGCATTTTGGGAACACAAGACCTTACAAATCCAACAGCAAACCACATGTATTCTGAAAAAGGTTCGGAATACGAATTCCTCCACCGTGTGGAACACAAACTAACAGATTAGTCCAGGCCATCCTCCTGACAGCCCTTTACTGCCATTACACTGCTGCCAAGGGCTGTAACAGACTCCACTTCTCCATGATACTGGGCTGTTCATCCTGATACTGGGTCAAGATTCCTGACTCAACCAACTCAGAGGAAGCGAGCAAGCGTGTCAGAAATGCATCACAAACCCAACGCCATTCCAACAAGACCTCTCCCGCTCTTTTCCAAGGGCAACTCAACACTGATAGTCTCAGCAAAGATCAACTGTTTGACAGTCCTCTCATTTTAATTCTATAAAAATGACTAGAGATCGACTGATAGGGGTTTTTCAATGGCAGATGCGGATATTTAGATAGCAGGGCAGCCGATGGCCGATATATAATGCAGATTTTTTTTAAATGGTAAATTACAGGGCGGTCCGATTAACCCCCAGAACTCCGCTGGGGTGCCAGTGATCCCAGGAGCAGTGCTAATTAATCGTCTCATATCGGTCTGGAACCACACAGTGGAACTTAATGAGGAAAACTGCTCAGAAGCTTACTCTTTTAGCGGCCTACAGTGAGCTCCAGCCAATTATATCCTGCCCAAAAGATTTTCAGACCAGCTGTTAGTGTTGCTTTTTTCCCCTCCTCCTTGTAGCCAAGGCCTGAAAGACCCGTATTCAAAAATTAACAAGACTGTTCATTGTTGATCTGTGCTTTTTAAATTCAATGAAATTTAATTTGTTTTCCTTTTGTCTTCATAGTCATACGAATATTATTACATTCATGTAATAACATTTCTGCATACATATTTCTGATAGCCTGGGTTGTCAAAAAACACGCTTATTACTTGATTGTGCTTGATTGAGTAGAGATTATACATGCATTATTACACAGAAAGACCAGTCGGACGAAAAATAAGGGGGGAAAAAAGTAATGGCTTGATTAACATCAGTGTATCATTTATTTCAACTCAGAAAAACTTGAAAATGTAAAAAAAAAAAAAAAAAAAAGGGAAAGGCCCCATCTCCTTTGCTCACTTAGATATGCACTCTGCACTTGAAATAAAAATATGTCCACAAGTAATTAAAAAAGTAAAATAACTAAAAGAAAGAAACCTTGTGTAAACATATTTGAGTGCACTTAACAGCAGCTTTAAATCAACAGATAACAGCTTGTTTGTTTCATAAAAATATTATGCATGTCACATATTAGAGACATGAAGAGACCAGCACTCGGAATGCATCGACCACCACTCAGTCCAGATCGTGCTTTTCCCGACTGGCAATATTTTTTCAAAGATCAGTTAAAATGACTGCATCCAGTGTCCAAAAAAAATCGCTAGAAACAAAACAAATGATCCTAAATATGCTTCCCCCTTCTTGCTATTGTCAGAGTAGCGAACTTTCGTTTCCGACCCACGCCCCGTCTGCGCTGGTCATCACTGATATGGAAAAATCTGCCCAGTGATGGAAACACCGAGTGCCACCCGAGCCGCGTGTGCTGGGCATTCATGGTGAGTCTGAGGCTGTGAGGAAATGATTGGTGCGGTTGTCTCGATCTAATGAAAGACAGGCAATTATAATCTGGCATGGTGATTGATTTCTGTGGCTCTGTGCTTTGCATGCAGAGAGAAAAGTTTTGTTATGATAAATCTCTTGAGGACAGAAACATTCTTACATGTTAATCTATCAGTGTACAGTGGTGGTCGGTGGACGGAAAACCGGGGGGCGGAAACATACCTTGAAACAGATGAGATTATTGACCTGATTTTAATCATTATTTTTGGTTGACACGTTTTCCAGCAATATGAATAATCCATTTGCGGTTAAGTACACAATTTCCCTTTTAATGAAATTCTAAGGCGAGTGAATAATAAATTCAATAAAAAACATTTAATCCACGTGCCTTAATGGGTAACCCTTCACAAACAAACTACTGTGGATTTTCCGCGTCTTTTGCCACTTCTTACAATGATCGTTCAAATGAAAACAAAGATTGAAATGCGCACTTTTTTGCCTTCAGTTGACACGTTTCATCTCTCGTCTTGAAGAAAATTGGCTACACCTGAGTTAAAGTATATTTTATCAAGAAAAATAACTGAAACCGATAAAGACTAAAAAGCAGTTTAAAGACGTTTATCGCCCTTTCAGTTCTCTGTTCAACGGGCGTCACTGAAGAAATGTTTGAAACATAACAGATAAGTTGTATTCAGAAATTTTATCAAGTATTTGGATACAAAATAGAGGAACATGTTTATGAATATGGCATCTAGCCAATCTTTTAAAATCAGAGGCATCTCGCAACGCACCGAGGAGAAGATCAAAGAAACGCCGCAATCTCTGGTGACTCAGAGGCAATATCTGCTTTCGAATTGACGCAAAAAAAATTTTCCAGCGAGTGCACATAACGATTCTCTGACCCGCATTCCGAGCATCCTGGGCAGAACCCTGCTAATATTTCCATTTAAACCCAATTTCAGCATCCTACATCCCATTGGTGCGGAGAGAATAGGCCTGGCCCAAGAGGCCTTTTCGGACCAAATCTGCTTTTTCACATGGTCCTAAGCTCTTATTCATTTTTAATCGGCCTTGTGAGGGCTGGCATTGGCCGATGCCAATTAAGCCAAAATGCCAAATAATCGGTCTAATTTATCGGCCAGCCGATTGATCGGTTGACCTCTGAAGATGACCTGTAAAAAGTCATGAGGAAGCGTATACAGGTTGTGCACATCACTCAGGATTCATCAAAATCCAGCCATAAGTTTTTGAGTTATGTTATAAACAAACAAACAAACGGCACCAAAAACATAACCTCCTTGGCGGAGGCAATAAGAATAGTTTGAACTAAATGACCTTTCCCCAATAGCAATATTTCAATGTACATAAATTTACAAGTTATATCAGGTATTTTTTAACTTGTAAATATATGTACATTGAAATATTGCCATTGGGGGAATGTCATTCGGTTCAAACTATTATGATTTTGTATTCATTCATTTTTGTGCGATTACACTTTCCCCATTTTTGGCTGTCAATTTTATTTATTTGGGAGGGTATATATACCCCTCCCTTTCCTGTATTCAGATGATTCTGAGGAAGGGGCGAGTCGAAACGTCAGTCATCTTTTCCCCTCAATAAAGGTGCAGACTTGTAAAGTGTGCTCCAGTGTTTTTACTTTTGGGCAGTCTTTTTGAAGTACCCAGGTAAAAGCCTTTTTCAATGTCTATTAACCTTCACTGTTGAGCACCTCCCCTCACTTTTGAAACTTAGCTGAAGCGCGTTGGACTTTTGAATATTCCCTTAATTTTGGACCCTGCTCCCAGGTAAAGATAGGGTTAAAAACCCAGCAGTTCCCAGCCGCGGAGGACTGATTCAGGAAGCAGGACTATAGGTCAACACTACAAAAATATCAACCTTCACTCAATGCCATCACTATGACACTGCAAGATCTGTACCCTTCATAAACCTTTGCACACAACTCAAGTATATGACATTCTTGTTAATCAAAACCTGAGTGACAGATGTGGACCACATGAGGGAAGCAAGATTTGACAGGACTCACGGTGGGGAAAAAAAACCCAGTGTGAGAGAACGCATGCGCCACAAGCACTAGGATGCAACCAGGGAGGCCACATATTCTAAGTTTGAACATTTAAACAGCAGTTTTCTACAGCCACACAGATCAGCCAAATCCAACAGACTGGAGTTCAAAAGTTCACTCTGTCCTGCATCTTACACCAACTCAGGCACAAGAATTTTCACACCTCTAAAATAACAACAAAAAAGTATGAGAACGGAAGGCACAACTTCAATTGCGAGAAGAGCATGAATTTGAGGCATCTCCAACACAAACACTCCGATATGGCTTTAGCGACAAAATTTCTGTCTCTCCCAGGACTGCCATACTTCCAGTGTGCATGACAACAATTCAGCCAGTCTTGAGAAACTGCAAACGATAACCGGTAAAATCAAGTCAAGAAATGGTACCGACTTAATACGGCTTCTACGCTCAACATCGTATGGCTGAGTATCCGCAACCACGCATAATGGCGCGACTGCGCGAGACCGGAAGCCACTTGGCCACGCACACCAAACTGTCCCATAAAGTATTGAAAATGTTTTTTATTTTTGCATTTGCAATAGCTCGAATTGATCTTCCTAACTAGCAGAGAAAAGGCCAGGAGGGGAACTCCATCAAAGAACAAGTCGACATGGTCTACAACATCCCCCGCCAATCGGGCGCTTCTCATTTTCGAACTCGATCAAGGCCTTTATGGTCTGAAGCTACACACCAAATTTGGTTACTGTATCTGTAGCAGTTTCTGAGTAAAGCTGTCCCCTTTATCTCGGACGGACGGACGGACGGAGGTCAAACCTATATCCCCCTCCCACTCCGTGTTGGCGGGGCATAATAACCTGAATACTGAAGCCAAGCAAGAGCACATATCTCCAGGCTACACTGTTCAGATTAATCCAAACTCAAAGCAGAGGACAGGAGTAACAAGCACACACTCACTGAAAGAGTGGGAATACAGGCACCAACAATACTGTCCCCTGCACAGAGCGAGTACCGCCAACAATACTGTCCCCTGCACAGAGCGAGTACCGCGAACAATACTGTCCCCTGCACAGAGCGTGTACCGCCAGCAATACTGTCCCCTGCACAGAGCGCGTACCGCCAGCAATACTGTCCCCTGCACAGAGCGCGAACCGCCAACAATACTGTCCCCTGCACAGAGCGCGAACCGCCAGCAATACTGTCCCCTGCACAGAGCGCGTACCGCCAGCAATACTGTCGCCTGCACAGAGCACATATCGCCAGCAATACTACCCCTGCACAGAGCGCGAACCGCCAGCAATACTATCCCCTGCACAGAGCGCGAACCGCCAGCAATACTGTCCCCTGCACAGAGCGCGAACCGCCAACAATACTGTCCCCTGCACAGAGCGCGAACCGCCAACAATACTGTCCCCTGCACGGAGCGCGTACCGCCAGCAATACTGTCCCCTGCACAGAGCACGTACCGCCAGCAATACTGTCCCCTGAACAGAGCACGTACCACCAGCAATACTGTCCCCTGCACAGAGCACGTACCGCCAGCAATACTGTCCCCTGCACAGAGCACGTACCGCCAGCAATACTGTCCCCTGCACAGAGCACGTACCGCCAGCAATACTGTCCCCTGCAGAGCACGTACCGCCAGCAATACTGTCCCCTGCACAGAGCACGTACCGCCAGCAATACTGTCCCCTGCAAAGAGCACGTACCGCCAGCAATACTGTCCCCTGCACAGAGCACGTACCGCCAACAATACTGTCCCCTGCACAGAGCACGTACCGCCAGCAATACTGTCCCCTGCACAGAGCACATACCGCCAACAATACTGTCCCCTGCACAGAGCGCGAACCGCCAACAATACTGTCCCCTGCACAGAGCGCGAACCGCCAACAATACTGTCCCCTGCACAGAGCGCGAACCGCCAACAATACTGTCCCCTGCACAGAGCGCGAACCGCCAACAATACTGTCCCCTGCACAGAGCATGTACCGCCAGCAATACTGTCCCCTGCACAGAGCACATACCGCCAACAATACTGTCCCCTGCACAGAGCGCGAACCGCCAACAATACTGTCCCCTGCACAGAGCGTGTACCGCCAGCAATACTGTCCCCGGCACAGAGCGTGTACCGCCAGCAATACTGTCCCCGGCACAGAGCACGTACCGCCAGCAATACTATCCCCTGCACAGAGCGTGTACCACCAGCAATACTGTCCCCTGCACAGAGCGTATACCGCCAGCAATACTGTCCCCTGCAGAGCGCGAACCGCCAGCAATACTGTCCCCTGCACAGAGCGCGTACCGCCCACAATACTGTCCCCAGCACAGAGCAGGTACCGCCCACAATACTGTCCCCAGCACAGAGCAGGTACCGCCCACAATACTGTCCCCAGCACAGAGCAGGTACCGCCAACAATACTGTCCACAGCACAGAGCGTGTACCGCCAGCAATACTGTCCCCTGCACAGAGCGCGTACCGCCCACAATACTGTCCCCAGCACAGAGCAGGTACCGCCAACAATACTGTCCACAGCACAGAGCGTGTACCGCCAGCAATACTGTCCCCTGCAGAGCGCGAACCGCCAGCAATACTGTCCCCTGCACAGAGCGCGTACCGCCCACAATACTGTCCCCAGCACAGAGCAGGTACCGCCAACAATACTGTCCACAGCACAGAGCGTGTACCGCCAGCAATACTGTCCCCTGCACAGAGCGTGGACGGCAGACAATACTATTCCCTGCACAGAGTGTGGACTGTCAACAATACTGTCCCCAGCAGAGCGCACGTACTGCCAACAGAACAGTCCCCAGCAAAGAGCACGTTCCGCCAGCAATACTGTCCACAGCACAGAGCGTGTACCGCCATCAATACTGTCCCCTGCACAGAGCACGTACCGCCAGCAATACTGTCCCCTGCACAGAGCATGGACCGTCAAACAACACTGCCCCCTGCACAGAGCGTGGACTGTCAACAATACTGTCCACTGCACAGAGCACGTACCACCAACAGTAATCTCCACTGCACGGAGTATGTTCCGTCAACAATACTGTCCCGTGCACAGAGCACATACCGCCAACAATATTGTTGCCTGCACACAGTGCGTACCACTAACAGTACCCTCCCCAATAGAGCATATACCGCTAGCAATACTATCCCAGCACAGAGCACAAACTGCCAATAATACTGCCCCCTGCACTGAGTGCGAATTGCCAACAGTACTGTCCCCTGCACAAAGCATGTAACCGCCAACGATACAGTCCCCAACAATGAGCATTTACCGTCAGGAATACTGTCCCCTGCAAAGAGCACGTACCGCCAATGATGCAGTCCCCTACACAGAGCATGTACCGTCGGCAATACTGTGCCCTGTAAAGAGCATGTAACCTCCAACAATACTGTCCCCTGCACAAAGCACGTACTGCCAACAATACTGTCCCCTGCACTGAGCACATAATGCCAATACTGCCACTGCATAGAGCAGAAGGCCTATTACCACACTTTGGATGCACAGTCAGAGAGAGACAATTTAATTCAGGTAAAGTGAAAGCAAAAACAAGTGTTTGCCACTAACATGGCAATATCCCCCGCCGCCTCAATTTTATGTGTGTCCGTACAGACGGACGTATGTACGGAGTCCAATACTATATCCCCCGCTTTACGCTGATCGCGCAGCGGGGGATAACAATGACCACTGATTATCCAAATTTGGTCCCTGTATGTAAAGGCCAGAAAACAGTGAGACAACAGATATTAACTAGAAAAGCACTCAGAGCGCAGAACCTCCGCCAGGGGGCAGCAAAGCCAAAAGCACGGTGATTGGAACTCCGGCCCATTGGAAAGACTAGAAATCTTGAACTTTGGCGTATATCTCAGCAGTACTTTGGCCTAGATATGCCAAAATTTAATCACCTCTTCCTTGAGTTAATACCCACTTACCCTGAAAATTTAGTCAAAATCCGGCCATAAGTTTTTGAGTTATGTTGTACACAAACAAACAAACCAACAAACAAACGGCACCGAAAACATATACCTCCTGGCGGAGATTAATAAATAATCATGTATTAGCATGACCAATCATTCCTGAAATAGAGCGCCAGACCAATCAAACTGCATTACAGTTAAAAGCAGTCAACTGGATCCTGCAAATCTCACCTACATACAGTTTCCATAACACACAAATCGTGGGCCTGAACTATCTGCCTCTGGTGAACAGCGCAGGCAAATAAGACTTAAGTTGAAATCCTTCAAAAAGTAGAAATTCCAATAAGGCCTCATACACACAGGACAGCCAAACAGTTTCATCTGAAGCAAAAAATGCCCCACAGCAGAATTGATCAAAAGCAATTACAAAAAAAAAAAATCTGAAAAATTACAACTTCAGCATTTCCCCTGAGCTTTGGTTCAGCAGTAATGCACAGCCCAGGTTATGTGAGGGTTCTCATCCATTCAATTCAATGTCGCGCGAATATTAATGTTCCTGTCAGGGCTAGTGTTGAGGGACAAGCATTGTGTCACAGATTGATTTCAGAAAACTTCCCAGACCAAGATCCAGTAACAGAAAACTTTAAAAACAATTATAAAGTGCCAGGCATTCGCGAGTGCGCCAATACTGGAGCTAGAGCTGGGGAATATGACAATATATCATGAAGGATATATCAAATATTACAGTCACAAAGCGTTATAGCATCTTTCGCAAGCAGTTTATTTGCATTTAGTCTCTCTGGCATGAACTTAAACTGCCAGCACGGTTAAAAACGAGCTTTATGGTCGCTTTGTTTCGGTCACGTGTAAAACACAAAGTGTTAAGGGCACGTCAGTAAACCAAAAGCGGCAAAGAAAACAATGACAAGCACTTGCAAAATTCATGGGAGGCAGACAATGTCAGGACAGATGGATGGATGGACAGACAACCTGAAAACAGAATGGGTCTTGCCCACCGTGTGGGACAGAGGAATTAAGCAAAATCAGAAAATTTCAAATTTATTGTTTCAGAGTTGTAGGTCAGAAGTTTTACACACCTATACTGTAATGCACATAAGGGCAAATAAAAACCATCCAAAAATTGTGCTAAAATTTCTCACATCATAGTAATGCATAATATCGATTTCTATCATAATTCCAAACACAAACATGGCCCATTGCTGAATACCCCTCGGCCTGTGCACATCTATGGGTCACAGAGTTACCATTCCAAAATTTACGAAGCTGCCATCAATAGGTACTGAGTACTGGCCCAGACAAGATTTCCACGGTGAAGGTCACAGCGCTAAGGTCAAAGGTCAAATCCAGCCAAAACCCTGGCAGTGCACATCTATGAGTCACAGTGAGTTAACGTACCAAATTTGGTGAAATTATGATCAATGGATACTGAGTGCTGGTCTGGACAAGATTTCCTGCATCAAAGTTGCAGCGCTAAGGTCAAAGGTCAAATCCAGCCAAACACCAGACGTTGCAATTCTATAGGTCACAGCGAGTTACCATACCAAATTTGACGAAGCTACAACCAATGGTTAGGCTACTTTGTACTTGGCCGGACAAGATTTCCATGATGAAGGTCACAGCGCTAAGGTCAAAGGTGAAATTCAGTAAAAAAAAACCTGACATTACACATCTATGGGTCATATTAAGTTACCATACGAAATTTCATGAAGCTGCGATCATTATTTGCTGAGTACTGACCTGGACAAAGTTGTGGACAGATGACAAACACAGGTTACGACAATACTCTGGCCAAAATTTGGCCGATGGGTAAAACAAACATTTTTATTTATTTATTTTTACTTAACATTTATTTAACCAGAGAAGTCCCATTGAGATTGAATTCTCGTTCACGAGAACCCTGGGGGTTGAGGTGGAGAGGAAGAGGACGAATTGCACAGTCAAATAGATCAGGGGCTGATTAGGTGACAGGTTGAAAGAGCCAGGTTGGGACTTTAGCCATGACACCGGAAGAGTGTCATAGGATCTTTAATGACCGCAGTGAGTCAGGACCTCGGTTTAACATCTCATCTGAAAGACGGCGTCTCCTTCAGTACAGTGTTCCCATCACTGCACTCGGGATTATTCCACCAGAGGGAAGATCACAACTTACTGGCCACCAACACCTCTTCCAGCAGCAACTTGGTTTTACCAGCTGGTCTCCCATCCAAGTGCTGACCAAACCCATACCTGCTTAGCTTCAGCCACACCGTTGGAGCAGAGAGTAGTGATATGGCTGCATAATAATATAAGCTCAAACCTCACAGCCCTAATTGGATCTACACAATTAAGCATGACCATCTTCAGGGACACAGGCATGTCAATAAATCTTATGAGTTTGTAAATGGGGTCCAGAATCCGAAGGACATGGATGTTGGACATCAGAGTCTCTCTGAAAGGTGACTGGCCAGAATGAATGGAGAATTCACCTCCAGACCTGGCGAGACAGACCCTCTTTGAAGCTTTAGCAGTCCACGATAGCCCATTTACACATCAAAGTAGAGCCGGTTCCCCACCCAATCAGGTCCTGCAGAGCAACGGCCTCATTTCCCATCCATCTTCTCTCTTAGTAATGGCTTCAGACGTCTCAGACATTTGCCCTTGGAGAGATTGCAGCAAAATTCAGGTCTGGTCTGCTATGAGCAAGCAGCTCTTCAAATTCTTTTGGTGCAAGTCAGATATGATCAGTCCGACTATGGTTATTTCTGCTCATATGGAACATTCACTGGTATTGAGAGCGCACTGTGTCATTCGAGGACACCATCCTCCTATTCTCAATAATATTTCTGCATTTAAAACCATTCAATGGCTCTATACCTATATTCAGTATGTCACTTAATACCAGATTAAAACACTGTATATCAGAACTGATTTCATACCATTACAGCTGAGTACTTCTTGGAAGGACTCAAATCCATGAGTGGAACCAAGGACTGGGTAAACATCCCAGCAAGTGTGAGCAAGACACCTCACACCGATCACTACCACTGTCCTAACGTGCCTTTCAGAGTGATGGCAAGAACGAAAGGGTTAAAAATAAACCCACTGAGCAACAGTGAGACCTGCACGTGACAGAATCGACAGTGCGCTGCGAAACTGCATTAGCGCATCACTGAAACACACGCGACCGCGTCCCCTTTATCACGACAAGACACGCAGAACTCAACCTGTTTGACAAGCCATGATCACTCATGCATCAACAACCGACATCATTCAACAGTGCACGCCAGACGCCAGCGCCTCCAAGGACAGGAGGCCGACAGTGCAACCTAATGCCTACTTCCATGCGGGAGAATGAGCGGTGGAGTCGCCGTGGTAACAGGCGGTCCATTGACTGTGAAAAGTGCACTTCTAACATGGAGCAATCACGTTACAGGATCAGGCCGTTTCGGAGCCGGAGCAGCTTCAAGTGCTCCTTGAGAGCCAAACTGTGGCATTCAGCACAAGTCAATGGATCAGGGCAGGAAACTCTGGCCTCCGATTTTAGTCCCCACTAGCTAAAATCTGGGCCTTCCAGAAAGTATTAGGGGCAAATCCCACTATATCAGAAACAAGGTCAGAAGAGGCGTTAATGAGGACCTACAGGAGCAATGAGGTCAGAGCCCTTTTACATCAACTTCAAGCACAATGGCCCTGCATCTACAGATGTTTTACACTTCCAACACCAATCTGAGCAGACAAACTAAAAATTGATGGAAATTGCATTAGAAAAAAATAGTCTCATGTTTTGTGATCCCAGTGGCATTTTGAAATCAGGATTTTTGTCCTTCTCATTCACACCTCCAAGCCTGAATGTGTTATGGAGGAGGAACAATCATTTATTTGACCTGTTCCAACTGAGACAAAGTAGCTTTCCTAATCGGGCATGTGAACAGTGTAAAACTGATCACTGTTCAGGCCTTAATGGTTGGACCAGTCATTATAGCACAAATAGCCCAAAACAAGCCAAGATATCCAGAAAGAAATTCTTTTTTTTTTTTTTTTCCCCCCCAACTAGGATTTCCCAACTGGTCCCCAGAAGCCTTTTCACATGAACCGGGATTATGCTGCGGTCAAAAATGGAATTTATGAAAATAACAATGAATTGATAATTATCCTATTCATACTACTGGATCAATGGCACGCTGGCAAAGACTGAATATTAGAAGTTCATATTTCAAGCACTACTGATTTAATTAAACAGGAAGAATGTGAAAAGTAAGGGTTAGGAGTGGTAGAGTGGATGATTTTAACGTCACATTTGTGACACAACTTGGCCCAAACAAGAGCACATGGAAGAGGAGTAATTGATCAGTGAGACAGGGCAGGTGCAGGGACAGGGTGGGAATTGGCACCCACCACTGCCCAAATGCGGGTAAATTTATGAAGTGGCAGGTGAATTTGATCAGCACACAAGCCACTGTGGCAGGTTAGAATTTGGATAGGAGATTCAAAATCAGAGCACTCACTCGAGGTATACAACTGACTGATGGGGGCAGCAATGCCCCTATCAAATCTTAAACTGAGCGAAGTTGCGAACTGAGTTGAGGGGATAATGCGGTGTTTCATTCCTGATGTGAAACGAGTGGCAGATGTCAGCAAGCCCTCTCAGGAGGGGGCAACACAGGACCAATCTAAAGTGAAAAGGCTTTTTTTTTTTAATGAAAAGTGGAAAAGGGCTAATAGTGGGGAGTTAGGTGACTGGCAAGTTTTTGATGACAGCAGTCGGTGAATGGTTTGCTCCCACTGCCAGCAGCACACTCCTGCCAGCAGCTAGGCGAACAGCTTTATTGTGGGCATGAAAAATAAAAAGTTGGAGGCCATCAAGGACCACGAAGGGTTTAAACATCACATGGAGGTGATCTGCATTACAGGAGGGTATGCTCCGGAGAGGACTCCTGCAATGACAGCACTGTCCAGCCTGACAACAGCTCATCCTGAGAAGTTAAACTTACTTGTCAGAACTGCACATGCCACCTGTAAAAAGGCAAGACCCTTCCACGACTTCGAATGGCCTTGCAAGCAATTACAGCATTTAAAATTTACTGATGACAATATCTTTGCTCACTTAACGTTACAGCGACACTGAAAAGTCGCACCGTGTTGGAACCATGCATTGTACACAGCGTGCAAGTTAGCCAAATGTGTACACATTTCAATGGAGCAGACGAAGAAACTTAAGTAACTTTCAGTAACTTCGCTCATGATTGTTCAGTAATGACAGTACGTGAGATGATCAATTGACACTATTTAATGTAGGTTTTTTCATTTCATCGTTGATCAGGGAAAAGGGGGAATAAAAACAGGTATGTGGTTGATGTTAAAATATTGCATAAAGATACTACACTGTTCATTGGGAGGAGGCAAGCAACTCTGCACACACATTTACTAAAACTCAACCTTCGCCCAAAAAAAAAAAAAAAAAAAAATTGACCGAATTAGACAGGTATTTATCCACTTAGGGGAAATTATTGAAAACGAGCCACGCGGTGAGAGGCACATGCCCCCAAATATTTCATTGGGGTTATGATTGAGAAGGTCACTTGTTTAGCCTGGTGATTAGTGAGAGAGTATACTACTGAAAGTTAAGCATGTTAAAAGAAAACTGGTTTTTGAATGAAGATGAAAAGTTCTTTAGTTATTGAGTGGAAACGAAGTTTACGGCGGGACGCCCAGACAGACGGAAGGGGCGTTGACGAAAATGAGGAATACTTCATTATCAATTTTTAATTGACATTCAGATTAAAGATTTTTCAATAAACATTTTTCATGTAATTGTATTGAACTTTTCTTTAAGCCAACACAGATGAAAAACAAATTATATCGACATACAACTGCCAAATAGCGGCTAGGAAAAAATTTGAGTGGCTGGTACAATTTAGACCAGAAACAGTGGCCGGTGGAAGAAAACATGAATTTCCCCACACTGTGCAGGGAGCTCGGCTTCGCTCAAACCAGAGCACATGCATCCAAAGTGCTGTGAAAGAGCGGAAAAATGCTGTCGACAGTCCCATTTAAAGCGTCTGATACTACATAAACACAGCCCACATTCAAACACCACCTAAGATAACAGACTTTAGCTTCCTGATGACCATATTAACCGCCCATTAACAAAGGCAAAGCTCATTTACGTTATCAACCAGCAAAAACCAAACCGAGAACAACAGACTACAATTATCGTTGCAAATAAGCTGGCAAAACTAGCTCAGAGCATCGTTGGCAGACAGGCTGTTAAGCCAACTTAACCATCGCCAGGATGGGGTGACCGCGAACCACTTGCTTCGTGTTACTAACCAACTAGCCAACATTAGCTAGCGTTAGTTAAGCTGCTTTCACATCGGACGCAAAACGAATCTGTAGTGCAAAATATTCGCTTCGCGTCTGATGTGAAAGCGGCTTTACTTTGACAACTGGAAGTCATTTTCCCCCACTTTTCCAAAAAGCGACTGGAAATCTTCAGTCGCTCGCCGCCAGTGAAGTTGGGCGATCCGAGAGAATCAGTTATCCGCCAAATTCAAGCTGAACATCACTGAATGCTAACCTGCCCAACGTAGCATTACCAAGACGGCTAACGTGACCATAACACAGGAGTGATGGTCTCACTACGGGCTGTTTCCGCACGAGTAACAGTGTCCAGAAACGCACGCGTCGCCTTATCAGCGTTAACCTCAGACACCGGACCCGTTGAGTTACATGCGAACACTGGAATGACCGTTGGTGGGGAGTAACGAATGAAAGATCATAAAAACTGAGAAAAAAAACACCAAATACAGACATGAACGTGACCGATAAGGCAGTAGCTCGAGCCAGAATCATCATCATCACCGACTACTACAGACACGTGCGCCAGTCAAAGCAACGGTAACAACCCCGACTGCCAGCTGTCATATCTGCTCGAGGCATCTTCGCCCCGGACGCAGACGCGCTGCGCCGCTCGGCCCGCCAGCGCCCCCTGGCCCCGCTTCTGCGCACCTGCACCAACACAAGGCCCATCCCCGAGCGCAGACACACACAAAATGGCGGATTCGAGCGTGGTCACGTGACTCCTTTGTACTTTAAAATCGATTTCGTCGTCAAATAAATGGCTACAACCAGCCTAAAGCGCACTAAATGGAACCGATACGCTCCCACATTTGCGAAAATGTAATTTAATTCGACGTAGCACGACGATAAAAGGCAAAACGACTCGTCTTTCTGGAACAAGAAGGAATGGCGGCCATTTCGTGCAACTTGCGCAGACATGAGGGGCGCCCCGTATACTGTGAAAACATGGCGATGTCAGAAAAGGCAGGCGTTTGAACGGTATAACGTACCGATTCCTCCTCTTTCTCCATTCCCGTCGGCATCTGCGGCACTGCCCGGTTAATACAGGCATATTCGTGCAGGTCGGGTAAGTCCTCGCAGCGGAAGACGGGTAGAGGTTTGGAAGCGTCCAGCGCCCGTGCCCGAAACGACAATTTGCTCATTTTTATAATTCGAGATGCAGCATATATCTATCCGATCCCCCAAAATTCACAACTGTCCCGGTTTTAGCTCTCATGGATGGGTCTGTGGCGTTCTCCAGGTGTCTATAGATCGACTGGTAAAAATATGTTAAATAGCGAAGGCGAACGGAGCCGGGAAGGCCCGGATCTTGGTCGCTCTCCTTCGGTCTCTTTTTTCAGTCACTCGGCTCACTCTCCCCGGTTCAATACGCCATGGCCAACATGGCGGACATTAAAAACTCTCTACTCTCCGCTCGCTCCTAGCGGCCCAACCCCCGATAACACGACAGCCATTCCCACGCGGTCCCGCGCGCGTGCGCGTCCGCGGCGCCGGGGGGAGGGGGAACCCCCCCCGCCTCAGCTGAAAAACAGAGCGCGCCTCCCGCGGTCACAACCAGGCTCGTTCACAACCTTCAAACTCAAAAGCAGAAATTTAAAATTCAGCATGCCGCCGCCAAACAGTTTCCATTTCAAATGACAATCCGTGCAGGTTTGTCAGCGATAAACAACTAAGGAAACGAACACTTTTGATGAACATGTACAGCTGGACTGCAGTGACTGTCAAATTAAAAAACGCTTTGACAAGCCAAGTAGGAAAGTTATTTGTGCGTCTATTTTGGAGAAGAAATCTGACAGAGTAACAGGGTATGCAGTAAAGTTACCACATTAAAATATGATTCGTTACAAGTCGCCAACTTTCTCTCTGAATGGACTAACAAGGCCATTAAAGTTAAAGCACATGCACCTACGGCAATTGTAGTCAGACGCCCTAAATGGACGATAAATAAAATAATGTTCACACGCGTGGAAATCCGTTTCACATGCATATGTTTACCAAAAATATAATTCACGGATTTTCTCGAACCGCATCAGACAGGCAGCAATCCACTCTGAAACGTAAATCGTGGGCCAATCTTTGAAACTGATGCCCTCTTCTGGCATAAATTTTTGCTGCACGGGACGTTTAATTTGTGCGCCAATTATCGGGCTGCGAACGCGCAAAATTTGTAAGTGCGCTTCAGATGAAAGAACACCGGATAAATTTACTTTCAGCGCACGCAACATCGAAATCATGCCGTTACAGCACTGCCAGTATATTAAAAACTTGCGAGTAGGAAGGGCCATCAAAGATTTCCCAATGCACAGCAAAAATAATTACTTTTACAGGTATATCAAAAAAAAAAAAAACTGTTTCCAATAACATCAAGTCTACACTATTTGGACCGTAGACATTGGGCCTCGTATACAGGCGCATTGCAACCATTTTTTGAAAAGCAGCTGTGATGGAAATTTAGTCCAGCTTAAGAGAATGGCTCAGTTTTGGCAGAATTGTAAAAGAAATAAATAAATAAATATGGGAGTATAACAGAATGAGCACTGACATGTTGGAAATAGAATGAAATTAGAGACAAAAAGGATGCAAAACATTGCCTCCTTACTGAATTGGGTTAAGATCACAAAAAAACAGTTTCCACAACAACAGCAGAAACAAAACACACTTAAGTTTTACTTCAACACGTGAACATTCTCTTCACCAACCAAATTAAAACTCTTAAGAGACATAACCCCAGGACTGGTAGCCATGCAGTACTGACTGAACAGGTGCAACATTACAGTCCGCCAAGTAATGACAGCACTTGTATTACCAAAGACAGCGTTAAATCCTGGAGCGGTGATTGATTGGATCATGATCAAATATTTCATACTCATTGAAAACAGCTTGTAATGTCCACCCAAGTTCTTCTACATCAAAAATTAAACCTTCCACTTGAAGCATAAAATGCAACCTAAAATGAACCTCGTCCAGTAATTTGCCACAGCCAACTACATGCTTCAAAAGCCAGGGTTTCAAACAAACTTCCAGGGTTTGTGGGTCATTCTGTTTTCTATTCAATCAGCTGCAAGCAAATGGACACAAAACGATTCCTGAGCCTATTGATGGGGCTGAATGTGCCCTGATCACTACCTTACAGAGAGGAGGTCTGACACTCAGGGTTTTAAAAGAGATTTACAGGCAATCTATAGAGAAGGGAACACAATTTTGGGAGCGCCCATTAAAAATGGCTTCAAATTTGATGCATGTAAACCACAATACCAAGAGTACCAACAAAGGCCATTGCTGTTCATTTGAATTCTAATTAACAGCATGCATCTACAACTCCAATCCCAAAATAGTTGGGACAAAGTGTAAATTGTGAATAAAATCAAAATGCAATGACTTTCAGATCACAAGATCCAATAAGTCCCCCAAGCCAGCACAAACACTCAAACTGCAGATTAAACAGTCAGAACATTCACCCTGCAATGGAAGCTACCAGTTCCCACTTCCAAGCTCATTTCAACACTTATAAAGGAACAAGTAAAACTCACTAACTCGGTAATATCTGAATTAGGGCTGTATGATATACGGAATTGTGGTTATTGCAAGTGCAATAAAAGAAACTGCCACTATGGGGCAGACAGACCAGCTTACTCATTACCTTTTCTATGACACATACCTAACGCGGTCATTTGAAAGGCTTCCAGGAAGAAAACAGATTTGAAGTCCGCTAATTATCAGCGAAGTTGGACAGCCTCCATCACCTTGGCTTAATTAACTTGCCTTGAATCAATTCCCATGTATTTTGCCTAACTTGTAATCAAGCAGTTTATTCAGCCAACTGACTGCTCCAAACCAAAATGTGGCCAATAATGATTATGAAGAGATAATGAGAAGCAGACAGACCTAACCAGGCTGCTAGAGTGAAAGTGTCAATAATCTGAATAAATAGCAGACCTCTGAATTCCCTCTCTCGCTGAATTTTTACATAGCCTATCATTCAAAAGATTCCTTAAAAATAAATCATGTTAAGATGGCCTTGGTTTTTAAGCGGTTCAAAATATACACAAAGCGGAAAAAAATTTATAAAGCATGTCGAACTTGAAAGTGAGAAATTATTTCGCATTGCACGTAATAGACAAATGCAACGAAGACTTGGCAAACACACTAAGGCAAACGTCAACTTGGAGCATTGTTTATTTGATAATTGAACAAGCTTTCAAATAAATTAATGGCTGTTTATTTTGGTTGCTATCGAGCTTCTGAATAGCCTAAAATGAAGGTGGAAAACATTTTGTTTAAGCGTATCGAACGTGACGTGTAGAAATTATAACTGCATTAGCACGCAGCGCGACCAAATGGAAAACTGGAAATAATCTCGCAAACACATTCAGGTAAATTATATGCTGAAAAAAAGCAAACTTAAGGTCTGCAAAATCATCTTCTGCCCGACAATTGCTCTCATCCCCTTCCCATTGGCTTTGCTCAATTTGCAATCAAACAGTTGATTCGTTCAATCAACAATTTAAGTTGGTTGACAGTCTGATTTATTACCTGGCCCCTCCCCTAGGGGGCCAGGTTAAGCAATGATCATGTCTGTGTGTGTGTGTGTGTGTGTGTGTGTGTGTGTGTGTCTGTCAGTCTGTGTCAGTCCGTGGCTGGGGCCAGGTCTGCTATCTCTGATTGCCTTGTTTGAAAATGTTTTGTTTATTACATTTTGAAATTTAAATGACCATGAAACATGACAGATTTGCCTTTCCGTTAGATTATTTCTTGTTTTACATTCTGCTGCACTGCATGCAAATGCATTAACAATTTACATGAAGTACGCTACGCTTAAACAAAATGTTTTCCACCTTCACTGTAGGCTATTAGACGCTCAAAAGTAAGCAAAATCAAGAGGTATGAATCATTTTATTTTAATCTTGTTCAATTTTCAAATAAAAAAATGCAACAAATTTGTGGCACAGATTAGTCTGAACCTGTTTGCCAAGTCTTCGCTACATTTGTTTCTTGCGTGCAATGCGAAAATGTAATTTCTCTCACTTTCATGGTCGAGATGCTTCACAAAATGATTTCCACTTCATGTATTTTTTGAAACGCTTAAAAACCAATGCCATCTTGAAATGCTTTGTTTTTAAGAAATCTTTTTAATGATATGTAAAAATTCTACGAGAGGTGGAATTCAGAGGTCTGCTATTTATTCAGATTATTAACATTCTTTCAATCTAACACGGCAGGCTGGTTAGGTTAGTCTGCTTCTCATTATCTCTTCTTAATCATTATTGGCCACATTTTGGTTTTGATCAGTCAGTTGGCTGAACTTGGCTTGATTGCAAGTTAGGCAAAGTACACAAGAATTGATTTAAGGTAAGCTAATTATGCCAGGGCAATGGAGGCTGTCCAACTTTGCTGGTAATTAGCGGACTTCAAAACGCAGTTTTCTTCCCGGAAGCATTTCAAATGACGCATTCGGAATGTGTCGCAGAAAAGGTAATAAGCAAGCTCGTCTGTCTGCCTCCTAGTGGCAGCTACTTCTATTGCGCTTGCAATAACCGCAATTCCGTATATCGTGCAGCCCTAATCAGAATTCTAAAATATACCTCATTTTAACAGAACAGACATCCCACTTTCAAGGAAGATCACACAATATATGCCTCCCTAGAAAGGTGCAATGAACGTACCAGGGGGCGCACCATAATGCATGGGCATTTCACGTTTTACACAGGAAAAAAACCTCGGTATTCGACTTTGTTGAGTACGGTACACATTCCAAAACAAAAAGCAAAAGTAGCAGCAAGTCACACTATAGCTGCATAAATATACAAAAATCAATCATGTGCTGGAAATTTTTCATGTGGGGTCATCCTTTCAAATGGTTTATGTTTTTGATAAGTTTATGGAACGCGCAATAACACTTCTAGCAGCTGTATTTTTGAGGAAATACCGTTAGAGGCGCTGTAAATAGTGACGTCATGCCAGCTCACTATGGTTTTCATTTTCATCTGCATTCACGCATTATGCATTGTTATAATACCTGAACATTACGCGTATTCTGTGTGATATCCAACCATTAAAACAAATGCATTTGTTGCAAGCTTTATGTTTGTACTGAGTACATTACGGCTTCGATATGCCATAATGAGTCAAACATTCATGGCTGAATTTGCCATGGTTTTTAAATTCAGTCAACACTGACTAGCCAGTGAGCTTACAAATTAATGTTGCATAATGGTTATGAAAAGGTACTCTGTGCACGCTGTCTTGCTTGTTCATTTCATAAAAATAGCGGTGGAAAGACGGCGATTGTACTGTGTGTGCGCTATATGTAGCGTATATGCAGAGCAGCTGCAGTAACGGTCACAGCTATGCGTGACAAAAAAGTGACTGCTCTAATAAAATGGCCCCATTCAAGGGAGAATAGCCTGTTTGCTCGCACCCTTTGTTCGATATTTGAATTTCATGGGGGTTGAATCACCCGGAAAAGGATAGAAGTTGAATGTATTGTTATCTGGGAATGATTTACTATGCAAATTGTATTGGATGATAAGGTCCCTTTAACAACTCCAACACTTGCTTGTGCGGTGGAACTTCCATACAATATACAGTTAAACCAAGCAAACACCCATCAACTGAAAGAATATGATAAACTCAGCTGCAAGTTAAGATGGCACTGAGAGTTTGAACCGATCCCGGCAAACAATATTCAATGTAACTGGATTCTTAAGATTCTGGATTCTTAATTGGATGAGCCGATAAGATGACACTCACTAAGTGATGGCTCATGCGATCAGATGAAGTGATCAATAGCATAACTCCGGCACTGGCTTATGTGCTGAAATCATTGCAAGTATTCAACAAGAGTTTGTCACTAAAGTGACTATATCCCCCGCCGTTAGGTCACCAAAACCGACTGGTGTCTGCGCATTCTCAGTGGGAAGGTTGGTACCAAAAAGAATTGAAATAGGCCGACTCCTTCTTGAGCTATCGCGCTGACAATGTTCGGGATGGACGTACGTACGGACGGAGCTGAATACTATATCCCCCGCTTCGCGCTAAACACGCGGCGGGGGATAATAATAAAGCAGGCAAGTGTCCGTACACTTAGGTCAAGATCAGACCCAAACGAATTTTGACATGCATAATACGATCAGGGGGTGAACGACATATATTCAATGTGTGTCTTAAACCCTGGGCCCAAGCTCTGCTTACTAAAAAGACGCCGTTGTTTTTATTAATTTCATTTTTATTTACCAAAGCCTACAATTGAGCGCGGGATTGCGAGTATCGTGCATACTTTAATCAATTCGCGCAAATCTGGAATTTTATCGCAGGACAACAGCAGCGCCAATTTGTTGCAACAAAAGCGGAATGGAGCTGGATGCAGCTGCCTGGACCTCTTTGACTGACGGACTGATTTCCACTGGGATCTGTGCATAACCATGGTTCCAATTACTGGAGGGGGTATTTGGGGTGGGTCTGATCCCTCTAATTAAGACTTGAACCCCCCAAGAGAGGTCAAAATAACAGGGGGTTGAAAACATTTATCATTATTCTACCCGTCATTATAAATATTACAATGTATTTGTTATATAATTCATGGATGAATCTGTAATACGATTCACACACTCCTAAAGTGGGCCATTCCATTTCTTAACCTTGACGTTTGTTGAACATCTGCCTGAGTCACACCCACCACTGGCTCAACTGTTCGCGCGAAACGGTAAAGGCTAATCTAAGTAGCTATCCAGTTAGTCTAATACACTTTACCGTCCTACCCCAAGAGTTTCTGAATTAAATCACTTCAAGTGTCTACACATGAACGGTAACATGCACCTATGGCTTGGCATTTCAGTGTCAAATGCCATATCAAGTAGCGGTCTGTCGGAAGTAACCTCACCTTTTAATGTTTAATTGCCTAATCCTCAAATAATCCTGTAATAATCCCAATTAATGAAAAGTTGGTGAAAGTCTTGGATGTTTTGCAGTTATAGCCGATGTGACTCTTCAAGGATGGCAATAACAACACAGCCAATAGGCAACCGCTTTGTCATTTGCATTTCTTAATTATTACTGGTCATGCATTGGGTCTTTGTTGCTCAGTAAATAAATAGTTTGATTGTTAATCAGGCAAACTTGATGCAGCGAAAGGTGATGTGACTGAAGGCCTTCTTACTGAAGGTATGCCACAGGTCATATCTAATGCTGGCCAACACTGGTGCTCAGTCATGAGACAATGTGAGGATTAGTATTACAGATAACTTTACATTTTGACAGCAATATAAACCAGTGGTTGAAAAAACCGGACCTGACGCCCCACCCTGTATGCTGGTTTTTGTTCCAACCACAATTGAAATCTTAGGATTTAACAACCTGTTGATTTATCTTAATTAGGTGCACTTATGTTTAGAGCAGTTATCATCTTAAGCCACATTTGACAGATGTATGCATGCCATGAAGAATAAGAATATCACATCCACATTGAGACACATGAGAAACTAGGATAGATAACCATAGAGGGAAACAATTTAACTAAACACTGATTAAATGTAAACAATCAGTAGGTTTCTCATGCCAGCCCAGGCACTGCAGAATTAGCCTGTGGCTAATATTTACAACTGTTCATTAATATGCACTGTCCCTTTTTCTAAATAATAATAATACATTTTATTTGTATATCGCTTTTCATGCTGAGATGCAACTCAAAGTGCTTAACAAACAGCAAGTCAGACATAAAACATAAAACAAATACATTAAAATACAATACAATGGCACCTATAAATAGAATTAATTAACTCAACACACCTGTGATCAGCAACCCAGTTCGGAGGTTACTGATCTTTTCAGTCTCTTAATTTGATCGGTTTAAAATTGCTTTACCTGAAAATCCTCACAATATAGAAAATAAGCACAATATGTTCAAGGGTTTTTATTCTTTATGGCACAGTGGATGTGTCCATCAAAATGTGGCCCAAGATGGTGAATAACTACTCTAAACATGGAATGCAGCCAATTAAGACAAATTAACAGCCTTTTTAAATTCTCCAATTGCAATTAAGGTTGGAACAAAAGCCAGAATACACAGTGGGGCGCCAGGACCGAATTTGAGAACCACTGATATACACAATGGTGGAAGAAGTAACTCAGACCCTTCACATAAGCAAAAATATCAATACCAGAACGTAAAAATACTTAAATGCAAGTAAAAATCCTGTATTTAAAATAATACGCAATTAAAAGTAAGGTATTAAAGTACTGGTTTCACAGAAAATTGTACTGGGACTGATGCATTAACATTGTTAATGCTGATGAGTAAAGGCATAAGCAGTATTCAGTGTGCAGCTGGTTTCACGGCTTTTTAAGGGTCATCGAGTAAATCTGTGAGGTTGCGAGATGACGGATTGAGTAGAAAAGATAAAATTTCTGCTACATAAATTTGGCTTCATTTTTCAGATATTTTTGTAACTGGGCTTGAAGCAGTTATGTAACTAGTTTGAAACCAGGTGAATGGAAATGTTTCAAGTGCCTTAAAATATAAAAGCATGGAATTTCTGCACTGTTAGGGAAATGGGGAAGAGTAGAACAATGTGAGAATGTAATTTAATGCCATTTGAAAAAGTACAGGGGAATTCTCCCCCAGTTTGATAAATGAATTTTAGGCCCTGTATTTACTGCAATTAACGATGACATTAGTGTCATTCGGGTCTTTAGTATGCAACTTGTCATTTTTTTCCTGCCAGATTGATTCCCACTTTGATAGGATAAACTAAAAGTTCAATTGGATGGCAAAGCAACAACTTCCTTGAATATGGTCTCTGAAGATAACTGCATGTTTGCAGCAGTCGTTGAATTTCTTGTTCTTGAATTTCTTTAGACTGAGGCATCATGTGCTGCTTTTTGCCTACTTCATATTGTCAGTCACAGGCTCCATTTAATAAATGTTTAGATTCAACAGGGCTGGCAGTAACCATGCCTCAGCAAGTCTAGGGAGATAGATTTAATTGATAATTGAGTTCAATTTGATTTAATAGCTAAGGGGCCAATTACTTTTTCAAATAAATCTGGGTAGGATTGAATAGCTTTTTTTCCTTCAAAAATGAAATCACTGAAAAAAAAAAAAAAATTGCATTGACTTTGATCATCTTTATCCAAAATTAAAATTAGTTTGTTGATCTAAAACATGTTATAAGGAAAAGTAAGAAGAAATAAAATAGAAGGGGAAAATACTCGCTCACATCACTGTATCGGTGCGACACCTCACCGGCACCGCCAGCCGAAATCCTGTTCTCACTCTGTAGCACCCCGAGATACTGATGTCTCTTTGGGCAAATCATTCAATCACACCACACTCCACAAGAACTACATTCCCAGCAGCGTAGAACACAGCGGAACATGCGACTTACCGATTCCTCCCGCCGAACACCGATCCTGCCATGGCTCCAGTATCTCGGCAAATAAGTTCCGGAGTTGTGCTCAGGTCATCCGCAGGGGAAGTCCACATAAAGCCTGTGAAAGGGAGGAGAGATGCACAAAGTCGGGTGGCTACTATGGATTCACTTGTGTCGTCTCCGCTGCCACGTCCGCATCTGTAGACACTTCCTAGCGAATGCTCTACAGACTAATTTTTGACCACTCATTTTCATACTTGGTATGGACACGTGTTACACTTCACTTATGACATATCGATTTTGGTAGCCATGGCGACAGTATTGGTCAAATATTGAGCAAAAAAAGGGGAAAAGCAGGCTTTCGGGGGCTACACCCATGCAGTTGAAGCCGACCGGACTGTCTAGTTACATCTCTGCCATGAAGTGTTGGTGGGTATTACGCTTTTGGCTTGCCAGCCGCGCTAGATCCTCCGTTTTTAACAGTTTTTATGAGAATCTCAGAAAAACTTTTGGAGTTCATTCCTGGCAAAGACTAGGAGCTCCGAGCTCCATACCCCACATTTCCTTCAGTGCCACCACAAGGTCAAACCTTTAATTTATGAAAACTGCAATAAAGTGACCATTTTTTATGATAATTGCCTGACTTTTGTTCATTTGCAGAGCATACGGGACTAAACATTGTTTTGTGCGACCCGACCACCTTTCCGGTCGTGCCAGCACAGGTCACACTTTATATTTCCAAAAGCAATAACTCAAGTGTTGCTGGGAATCTTCTCATTTCTTGCCACTGTTTCTCATGCAGATAGGAGGGTTATTTTTAATGCTGGTCACCCAATGACCTTTGCTGTAGTGCCATCACAATATCAAACTATTCATTTTCCAAAATTGCACCAACTCAAACAGCTTAAGAGAGAATAATGTCAAATCAGCCTTCAGCAGTCCTAATGCTTGGAAGTTTTGAATTATGGTGGCTCCAATATATTTCCCGGACCACCACAGTGCAGCCAAATCCAATGGCGAATAAGAAGTCCAGAATCCAGATTGGATCACTCACAAAATATAAATCAGCTCCAAGTTAGGCCAAAAAATTACACCTCTCATAAAAAATCTCATCAGATACGAACTGCTACAAGTGTGGCACATGCCAGACAGAATTATCGGTCATCATGCACTTGTGGACATTCCTTTCTTAAAGTCATACAGGGAAAAGTTTAATTCCTTTCTCCCAACTAATTTAGCGAATTGGAATCTGCTTGGTAATGACAGACCTTGAAGGATGGAGAGAGTGAAATTGGCGAGTGGGATGACCCCACCATGTTCGCGCCGAAGAGATCAGATCACTCTTCTTGCTTGTCCATCATAGTTGATGACCAAGGCACATCTCATGCTGTTGGGTTTTAGTGAGTGCTCAGGTGACTGCACAGACCAATCAGAACCCAGAATTCCTTGTGGCACATTCAGGGTTGGGTTCAATTGGACAGAATATTCAGAAAATAATTGCAATAACAATTACAATCAATTGTAATGGAAAAAAGTAACTGAACCCAACCCTGGGCACACTGGACAAGCCAGTATGGATGTAGAGCTCTTAGATGCAGCCCTGCCTGCTCTTGGCAGATTTGCGCAGCCTATATAACACAGCACAGGAGCTTTTCCTGACCTCCGAGGACCAAGCCCGGCTGGACTTTTCTTCTTCAGGCAGGTCTGTCCTGAGTTAGGCATCTTCGCTTTGCAGATTAAGTCCAAAACACTTCAATGAGGCTTCCTCCAGTATCCTTCCCATGACTTCTGGGACCTCCTTGCACTTGATTTTTTTCTTTTACTGAGCTGAAAAATGACAGACTTGTTTTCACAGTCTCATGCAGGGAATTTTAGTCACATGAGTCGTGCCTTCGCAAGCGAGGTGCAGATGCTCAGAAAATTGACCTGGGAGGAGCATCAGGGTCAGGGATTCAATCCAGCCACTTAATCCTCAGTCTTCTCACAGTCACAGCTCAGATGGAGGTTTCTGTTTTCTGGCAAAGCACTGGTAGACTGTCCAGGCTTCCCACCGATATGAAACAGCTGGTGCAACAGCCTGTAAAACCTCAAGTTTTGCCTCCAGCTAGACGCCAGCACCATCCCATACGGAGTCAGGTAGACATCTAAAGGCATGACAGTCCTGATTTTAACTTCATCCATGTCCACAGCAGGAGACAGAGCACTTCCAAGGTAGTGAAACTTGCCAACAATCGAAAACTTTTGCCAATTCACATGGATGTGTACCGTGTACCGTTTCCCAGACACAGGCTGGTCAAGGACTTCAGTCTTCTTTGTGCAGACTCATAGGGTAATGTAGCTTCAAGCCGAGGAGAAGTAGCCCATACTGGCCAGTGATTCTTCATTTGAGCCAGCAGCCAGAGCACAGTTATCAGCAAACACAATAACTCAAACAGCAACTTCATCCACTTTGGTTTTGGCCTCCATCCTCCACCGGTTGAATAGCCCACCATTAAAAAGGTCCATGAAGCCAATTCCAGGTTTGTTTATGCGGAATGAGTCCTACGGCGGGAAACACCACGCTAAAGAGCGTTGGCACCATTACAGCCTTGCTTCACCCCACTTGTGATTGGGAACAGATCAGAGTGTTCTGGCTGGTCAATGACACTGACCATCATGACATGGTGAAGTTTGCGCAGTATGTGGATAAACTTCTCGGGACACCCACACCTCGCCATGATCTCCCATAGGCCCTCCTGACTGACCACATCAAATGCTTCTGCTGCATTAATGAAAGCCATATATGGATCAGTTTTTTGTTCTTTGCATTTCTCCAGTAGTTGTCAGGCAGTAAATACCATGTCACTGGTTCCACGGTCTTTCCTGTAACCACATCTACTCTTAAACAGCAGGCAAAGTTCTAGGTGGGCCATAAAATAGTTCAAAAGGAATCTGGTCAAGATTTTGCCAGAAATACGTCACAGGCCTGCCGACTGTAATCCTTCTCTATTTGTGGAGAGGCAGAGGCATCCTTAAAGAGCTTATGCCACATATTTATAACAATTCTTGATTATCTATGACATATATAGAGGTTTTTAATCCATGAACATAATCGAACGAAATCTGACCCATTTGATGAATATTTGACACATTTGATTTTACCGCAGCAAAAAAAAAATAAAAATCAATAGCCTCCGAGGCTCAGGCCAGTGAGCAAGAAGGCGGAAATGACGTAAGCGGAAAGAACTGGTCGCGAGTTGTTGACAAGCTATCAGGGTCAAAGAATACTTTTGTGGAGTACTCATTTTAGTATCTCTCTGAAAAAGCCGTCTCGCTGTGTTGATGGATTTTGTTCAAATACAAGGGAAAGGGGTTTTAATCCAAAAGATTTCATTTTGTGTGATCAGTGGGAGAAACAAGTCAGGAGAATGAGGGCCAGTTGCTCTTCCAACGATTCCTCAGTCCTGTGCTGTGCCCATTTTGAAGAGGAATGTTTTGATCACATCCCTGCTCTGAAACATGAGTGAACTGCACACGTGTGCCCCGTCACATTTTCCAAATAGGTTGTCCGATTCGTATTTTTATCCCAGAAATAAAATCTGTGTGATGCAACCCGTGAGACACGTTTGGCATTACATACGTGTAATACAGCTTTCTCGCGTTGCGATTGGTCGGATTCCGTTCATTGGCAAACATGGATGCGCTTCCAGCCCTCCTGCTAGGAACCGGTAACCATTGCTTAGCATTTGTTTCTAGTTTGCGGTTTATTCAAGTCAATGGAGCTAATGATTTGCTCGCCATCATGCCAGCCCTTTTTGCCATTAACATAATAAGTTGTAAGAGTTACGGTTTTTGCAGAAACGTTTATTAATTTAATGGCGAAACGCAATAGATTCCTAGCTAGCTTATTCCATCGACTTGAATATACCGCCAGCTAGAGGCTAACAGTTTCATTTTCCAAATAATACAGTACCAACATTTGTGGAATAAAAAGACCTCAAATCTGTGGACCACGCATTGTAGTTAGATCATGCACAGTACAAACCTCGACTGATAAGTAATGGAAAATGCAAATAAACTCAAACTGCAGTGTCTTTTCCCTGCCGTCAGTGATTGAATTAGCAAATTCTTGAATTCAGAGCGATTTACATGAAAATGAATAATTCCTCAAACAACATCATAAACGCAACTTAACCCCTTTGTGCAGAAGCCAAATTTGGCTATTTATGGGTTACCTACTTTAATGCTGTATAATTCAAGATTTAAGCTTCACAAAGAGGAAAAATGTGGCTCAATTCAGGAAAGACACTTACAGCATTTAGAATTACATTGTATTTCAGTTTATTTTCATGATTTTGGTAGAGAAAATGAGCAGCAAACATAAAAAATCTTCATGAGAATTCACCATTGAAATTGCAAAAAAAATAATTCTGACGATTGAAAAACTGCTGGGGCTTAAAACTATACATTTATGGTATCATAAACTCCTTGAGCACAAGTAGAATTCATCTTCAAAATTACATTCTAGATTACCTACATGCTATTAGCCAAATTATACAGCTACCCAAGTGTCTCCCCAAAGTCTCAAAATGATTTGCTGTCAAATCATTAAAAAAATCATGTATTTAACACAATTAAAGCTTTAAGGCATGAAATTTAATATGAACGAATGATTTTCTGGTTGAGTTTAGTATGAATTTATCAATATCAGTGCAGTTGAATACCAATGGTCACCAGTAACCTCTCCAAATATGAACGTGCCTTTTCTCCATAATAAAGTTTAGAGTTTTGGCCATTTTTCTTCAAAGCCAGCACAAACACGCATTAAATAAACTGCTAATTAAACGGTCAGAACATTCACCCTGTAATGAAAGCTACCAGTCCCCTCTTCAAAGCTCACGAACCCATTTCAACACTTATAAGGAGCAAGTACACCTCACTAACACAGTAATATCTGAATTCTGAAATATACCTTATTTTAACTGAACAGACACTCCACTTTCAGGGAATATCAAATCCATTGCGTCTCCCGATTCAAAAGAAACGTGCAATGAACGTACCGGGGGTCCACACCAAAATGCACGGGCAGTTCGCGTTTTAAACAAGAAAAAAACCTCGACATTCGACTTAGTTGAGTACATATACATTCCGAAACAGAAAAAAAAAACAAACAAAAATAGCAGCCTGACCTTTTTCGTGAATCCCTCCTCCAGAGACATTGACTGTATAAAATAGAGAGCGATGTATCCAGTAACAAGAACCCTCCGGTCCTGTTTCATTCGAAATAATTCCAATAGAGCATATCGTTCTCATTTAAATCCTGTAATGTAACTGAACACTTCAAGGCCAGTTTTGCGAACCGATTTTCTATAAATCCCGTCTATTTTAGCCGCGTAATGTGCATAACGTAGACAGGATACAACAGCGCATGCTGATACGCATTGGTTTGTATGCTCTGTGTTTGTCCAATCAATGTGTTTCACTTACTCTAAAATGTTTTAACACTCGGGAATAGGATAAGAAACGAGCCAATCAATACATTGTTATCAGGGAAACTTCAGGAGGCCATGAAGTGTAACTCTACAATTACGCAGAAGAGCTTGAGTGTATGGTTGAGTGATTGGCTATCAACGCCAGTACTCGGGTGGATATAAGGAAGCGCTGGATTTGGCAATGAAGGAATCTACGCGTAAATCCACGGTAGGGAACTACAATTTTTTTTGTATGGGACAACTGTAATAGGCAATAGAATGTGAGAGAATTAATACCATGTCGATTTTTTTGCCTCAGAAAACTGATTTTTATGAACTACTAAATGGAATACTGTTAGCTCACTGTGGCTAAACTGGTTGCTACAAAGGATAACGATTTTTTCTGTGTCAAGATATCGTTTTTTCAAACTGCTGAATCGACACTATGGGCAAGGATACTGACCAGTTTGCACATCAGGCTTAGCTGAGGAGTTTAATTCATGCAGCTCTCGAAAAACAGGGAGTGGAGTGAACTTCACCGTATTCAGAACCGCGTTCGAGGTCTGCTTGCTTGTGAACATTCAATAACTGATCCGGGGGTGCTATCTAGTGATCGAGTACAGTAACCGCGTACTTCCAATTTGCAGGTCTATAGACGCGGGCATCTACATCTGCAGAAAGGGGTTAATAGAAGGGTATGGGACAACTTCGGAGTGAAGCATATATGCTAATCACACAATGGTGTCATCAAATATTACCGACATTTTTTTGCAACATTAAAACCAAGGCGGCGCGAATGCTTGCAAATCTGTTTTACAATATTGGCAATGTTAATCATTCATCTTGTTCGTAATTCATCGCACCATACAGACTGGACATATGAGTCCAAGTATTATTACGAGACATTACAAAACGGGAATGACAATCTTGACGTACTGGCGACTATGCAGACCTCCATCTGTATAATTATGATCTAGATCCTAAATCAGAAATACAGGGGTAGCATTTGCCTGAAATGTGTTAGCCACTGTGGCTACCTGACTCATTTCTTTAGCCTCATTGGAGGTCTGTTAGCACTGTGGCTAACCTGGTCCAAAAACTGTTAGCCACATTTACTATACGCGGGGAAATCGCGCCAAACATGTGATTGAAATGATTCTTAATTCAATTGTGGTAGTTTTTCTTGAGAAAATCAACAAAATTTAATTTTAATGGAAAATGAATTGGACTTGCACCTTACTATACTGGTGCTGCCATCTTAATTTCTAGCTCCACAGGTTCCCGATTACCGTTGGCATAATATTTTCAATGAGTTAAGGCAGATATATATAGACACAACAATGAAGAAAAAGGCAGAAGCCATTTCTTTGTTTTAATACATGGCATACAGCCAGTGGTGTGGCATTACTCAGTTTAGCCTTTTTCATCCCCAAGTAAATATAACACATTGGTAACATTTTTGGAGACATGCTGTATGTAATCCCATTGTATGAATTTAGCCAGTCAGCTGTGTTGTGTAAAAAAATGACACCTATCCAAGACACCAAGACACCTATCCAGTCTTGCCCATGCAAATTAATTCAGGGAATTGGACAATATGGTGCGACTAGCGTAGTAAAACCTCGGGGACAAGATTGGAAATTAAAATTATTCATGAATTTGCAATGCATCATTGGTACAGGCAAAAATAGATCTGCTTTTTTGGTACTGGATAGAGCAGACAATCGATGTATATGATATACTACAACATGTACAATAGTATGCCAGTGGTGAGTAGCCTTTCGGAGAATTCTGAAGAAATATCAATGAAATATTCATTGTGCTCACTGATGATCACTAATCTTCTAATGTTTTTCAAAATCACTCTTTTTAGGTATCGTAGAGCAATCTTTCCGCAGGGTTCCCAGCATTTCATGAAAACCGAAATTCCAGGAGATATTTCAGTCACACAATATGCTCAGAACTTTGGTGGTGGGCACAGGATTTACTGTAGCAGTGAGTGATTGAACACTCCAATGACATTTTGAATGGGGTGACAAATTTGGTGTCTGACCTGAAACTGCTGTAAAGCATGGTGGGCATGAAAGTGAACCATATCACCAGCACCAAAAGATCAGCAGAGAAATCCCCACCATCACCTGCACATGTTAACCCCATCACCCATCAAAGCAGGACATCACGAGATATTAAATGCTATGCAATGTTGTGATGTGCTGCTTATGACAATCTCTGGAGACAAGGGGGCTTAACTCCCTTTTGGCTTTTTAGGTTCCGGAAAACACATTCAGGGATGATGGTGCTTAATCAGTATACTGTAGCTTATGATATGTACATATGGCAATCATTCCTAATATACTGCATAGTTTCCGCTAGATTCATAAATTATTCCCGCCGCTACTTCAAAATATGTTTTTTTTTTCTTTTTAATCCCAGTTGCAGGATGGTCTCCCGCTCCATCTACGAGCGCGAGCGAATGGAATACCGCCAGAATCTAAAACACTCGTGATGTCATGACAACCACAACAGCGCGAGCGCTTCCTTGTCATTTACGTTAATGTTACTGCAGCTGAAGGACAAGAAAAAAAGGTATGCGTTATTATGGATATATATCGTTACGACACTGAACTTAATCTCGTAACTGTAGTACAAGATTTTTAAAAAACGCTCTGCATTTCGTCACGCCGTCAATATGTAGCTAAACTGAGTACCAAGTGTAAGTGCAATGGAGTTAGCGCAAAGCTGGGATGACCGCGAAATAAATAACCTTTCTCTTGTGGCAGTTGCTACGGGTATGGCAGTTTGAAAATGCATTTTCAACGTAGACGTACGGCAATCCCCATTTCACACCTTGCCCGAACCTAACCCTGACCTTAACCCTAAGCCTAACCTAACCCATATCCTTCCCCCAACCATACCCCCTAATCCCTTCAAATCGACTGCCTTACCAATAAAAACGGCAGTGTCAGTAGACACTGCGTTCTATTACAGCGCTGATGGAAATAAAATTTGTCTTCCATTAAATTATGCTATTTTGTTATATGATTAACATAATACTCTTGGTGATGCCAAAAGAAAGTTATAAAATGAGTTTAGTAAATTTTGCGTTTGTTGCAAACTTTAATTTTCATATGACATGACCCCATTCCCAATGCAGCAGACGTTACAGTAAATGGGCATTTGCAATGTATTCTCTATGAGTGCGTTTAGTTACACGGACTTCAGTATCCCGGTTGCGATCGGGTTTTTGGAGGACCAAAGTACGTTTTAACCGTAGCCCATGTTTTTTTTTGATAAAATTGACATAGGCAGGGAACCAGAAACGGATCTTTTCCCCCTTTTCCAACTACTGGACAGAAAGAAAACTGTATAACATCAGATACTAACCAGTCATTCAGTAAGGATACATGTATGTACACTGTAAAGGCAGAACATGGACTCAATGATTAGATTAGAATTACTGGCATTAATGCATATAAACGTCAATCTCAGAAAGATAATTTTTAGTCAGTGTTCAAATTCTCAGTGTTTTCCCCGATTTTTTGCCGTTTCTCAAATTCCCTGAGTTTTCCCTGTCTGGAAGACGTGAAAGTTATTTTCCAGGTTTTCCCGGATTTCCAGAGTCGCTGAGAGCCCCCGTTTCTGTTCTGCTTTCTTGTTTTTCTTGCCAGCCTCGCGGCACCATGAGCAATGCAACTTTGTCCTGTGACCAGGAAAAGTAACGAAACCAAAATTGTTGAATGCAACTGCAATCATTTCTCTCCAGAGGCGGCTCATGAACTGGCAGTAGGGGAAGCTCAATCAATCCCTTAAAATTAATGATTGGTCATGACCTGTTTTCAATCATTCATTTGAATTACCATCACAGAATCTCCGAAAACTCAACATTCAGATGTGGCCAGTTTTCATTTATAATGCATGCTGATTATGACTCCGGACTTCTCACGCTTTTCTTTACTCGGGGGTTGGAAGCAATGCATGCGTTTCATGATCGTTGAAATGAGAGCATTTGATACGTCTTTATGCAATCCATAGCTTCCAACCCCTCCATGCACAAGGACTTCAATTCCGAGCGAGAATCTCATAAATATGCGTTGATTAAATAATTGCCGACAACAGCACAGGAACGTAAATATGCCACTTAAACTCTCAGCAAATGCGTGAGAGTTGACAGGTATGCATTATAAATGAAAACTAGGCACACCTGATAATGTTGAGTTTTCGGCATTTGCTGTAATTGCAATTTGAATGAATGACTGAATCATTATTTTAAAGGGATTGCTTGAGCTTCCCCTGTTGCCAGTTCACGAGCCGCAACTGCTTCCATCACACTGGCGGAGTCCGACAAGGCGTTTCGGCGCTTGGGAGGCCAGTATTCAAAATGATGCAGCGCTCTCCTTTGATTCGTGCATGTGCGAGCCATTATCATGACCATATGAATGAGGTCAAATCTCCCCAATCGGGAATACTGTACGCAATGTCAGAGGCGATGCATGTTCAGCGAGTTGGCCCCGCAAAAGGAAATTATTTATGATAAATAGCCAGCATTCAATCAGAGCCTCTAGTCAACGGTTACGTGAATGATTTCCTGACCTCTGCACTTTGCCACGTTTGACTAACGTGATCTAAAATCATCGAACTCACCTCAGATATTTCATTACCACTAGGAGAAAATATGGCCTTCGCTACTGTGGCGAGGACTAACAAAGATATTATTGCTACCCTAACCTATCATATTGGCGAACGTGGCGAGCGGCTAGCGCAATCCCAGGAAATAGAAGGCATTTCCAGGAACAGTCTGATATATCTAAAGATATCTCACTGTGCTTTGTCATATCCTTCTGTCGAAATGCATAGTTTGGGTTTGCAAGAGCTCTTGTGATGATGCCACAGTCAAGATGGTTAAGCACGACAAGACTCATTCAGTGGCCCAAGAGAAATTTAAAGGAGGAGACAGCAGCTCGGCGGTGGAAAGTTTCAGTGGAAAGTAGAATTCTTGAAGTGTCTAAAACACATAGTTTTATGAATTTTAATTCGGTAATAATCCATTTTTAAATCAGTGAGTCTTCAAATTGGCTTCAATACCAAAGGGCAGACATTTTTACTTGGGGAATCTTCAGATTTTGAATTTGATCTTCGGAAACCTATCGTTTAAAAATGCTTAATGACCTAAACCTTTTGGAGTTTACATCTCCTGATTAGCCACAGTTGCTCGGACTAATTGGTAAAAACCGACGACCTTCTAATTTACTTTTGATAGCATTGTTATGCATTGCACCACAAAATTATGAGATGTCTTCTGCACATAAATGATGGAAAATATCAATATGTCTTTATAATTTCAGCGCCAACATTGCTTGTTAAAGGGGACCCATTTTGCTATATTTCCAAGGTTATATTTTGATCTTTGACTACCCTAGAGTACTCCTGATCGTTCAAAGTCCAAAACAAGGTCCTTATTTAGCTCATACTGCCATCCTCAAAAAACCCCATTTGTAGTCCATTGCAGTCTCTGCCTGAAACGCCTCATTGGGGTGGCTCTTCCGCCATGGCCCCCACTCCCCATGTGCCCACTTTCTTGCTCTGTGGAGGGCGGAGTTGGGCAGGACAAGGCTGCAGAACGCAGTTTTCCGGGTCCGCCACCCCAGAGTGAAATGTGAGACACGTCTGCAATCTGATAAGGAATAGGCAGGGAAATTCCAAAATCTAACGCTATACTTTAATATAGATCTAATGAAATGAACTTGTTCTAAAACGCAGCGGCGAAAGTGGAGGACGGAGTGCGAAAGTCTAGCAGCTCAAGCTCGAATTTGCCATCGGCTAGAGTTTGCTACGGCAGCAGTGGTGAGTACAGCGGTTTTTCTACTCTGTAGCTAGGATCCACCACTTACACACATTTGTAGAGCGGGTCGACATATCCACGTGTAGACCGGAGACCGTAGAAATCCGGTGGGTCTGAGTTTAGAGGGAAACATAGACAGTGAGGAGCAGCTAAAAATGGACCAACAGCTTATGGACTGCTTCGGTGTGTATTGGGACCTGCTGGTTCGTGTGCATGACTGTGGTGTGTTGTTAGTGTGAAGTAATGAACAGCTTCTGCGCTGGTATATGACGGAGCGGCGAAATCTCCAGGCTAAATGGCCTTTTCGGAAATTGCCCGTGATAATGGTTTATTTATTGCGTGGGAATAACCAGCATTTCCTCGCAGAAAATGGGTGCGTTGTGGATAGTGCGCGAGAACTAGATAGAGCTCCGGATAAGTTATGCGCATAAAACAGGTTTTACAGACCGTAGGTTCCATTTCCGTGAACCATTGCTTAATGTGGAGCTAGAGAATCGATAACTTTTACAGGAAAGAATTTAATATTCATTCGCCAATTTAATATTCAATTGACGGCAATGCAGAGAAATCGTTAGTTATACCGAACACGTTATAGCCAGTGCACTTCCCTATTGCTTTCGCCGGTAGAATCAGAGAGCCCAGGTATTGGAGGAGCATCAGGCTGACCCCAGTCATGGATAAGTAAAGCGATCATTTCATATGAACCCAAAAAAATGGCCCAAGCTCTGCAAAACCTATGTCTGGTCTAACTGCAGCCTTCGCAGCCCAACTCTGCAGACACATACAGCACCTCTCCGGTTAGCTTCAACTGTAGTGACTACAATCAGGCAACGTTACGATGGAACTACCACACTGATGCTTACCGAAGTAACAAGCATATCGATGATAATTACTGCCTATAAGTTACCAGCAGCATTTTAATTTGCGCAGCACGCGAACTTACATGCAGTAGCTGGTAACCGAGCAGTCATGCCAACTACAAAGACAAACGTTACCCTGCAATACAGGTTTTACAGACCGTAAATTCTGTTACCGGGGGGAAGTTGTACCAAGCATCCAAATTACAAACAAGTATAAAAAGTTTGCCTCAAATGAGGTTTATGTTCACACACACCTTCAGTCGAATTTCCCCTTATATTACTCTTGCATATTTAGGACACAAACATTAGCAACAGTAACTTGGCTATGTTAGCCGCAGTGCAACAGCCACATTCAACAGGCCATCAGTTGGGTAGTCTTATGCTGTGAAGCAACTGCTTCCACATGTTGCCATGTTTCCATCCACACATTCTTGTACGAATTAAGTAATATCGAACTAAAAATGCCTCACAGAGACGGTGAAATTAGACTTGATTACAAGACTATCGACTCAGTTTGTACAATCCATCTCATCAGATTTTCTCTTGATTGGTAAAAGGCTTATGCGATAAATGCTGATGGAAACATTATTCGCAGAATAAATCTGCTACTGCATCTTGACGGTGTTTTGATGCCATCGTTTCCTTCTGATAATGATCTGCTATGCTGCTAATAGCTGGCACCTAAGGACTACAACTTGTGCAATTATCATCATTTGTTGGTAAACACGATACATTTTGGCTAACCAGCTTAATTAGTTGGCTAACGATCCACTTTTGTTCACTTGAAGGTTCTGCGATTCAGTGCGAAAATGAATGGAAACAGCTTAAGATGTCTGAAATGTATTTGATTAGCCAATTTGATTGCATAACAGCATGTGGCATCATTACATCTACTTTTTATTCGCTTCAATGACTAGATGAAAACGTATTTTCACCAGCTTTATTCGCAAGAATATTTTTGATGAACTTCAGATAATTCTATTGACAAGTGGATAGAAACACCTTGTGAGTAACGGACAGTCGCGACCGATACGGGCTTTATCTTCAGATATTTTACAAAGCCTGCGTTTGAGGCCAGTTGTTAGTGCCAACTATCGTATGCGGTCCTGCTAGCCTCCCGTAACTGGTTAGCTTCTTACATTATTTGCTGTTATATCCTTACTTACAGCTTGTGGCTCCGAGCGCTTGATCGATGCAACCGCTTCAGGTTTGAGAAGCAGCTGAAACGCTTATCCTGTGTCAAATTATCCTTATTGACAAAGCTGTCTTTGGTGAAATGCTGACAGCAAACAGCTAACGTTCCCTTTGGCCGTAGCTGTTCACCACCAGCAAAAAAAAAAAAGCTACCCACTGATTTCTGGAGGCATCGTCTTTTGGAAGAGAAATAGGTGCTTTTCTTCGCATCCACTAGTAAACGGACGAGCAGCTTTGGGAGAGATACTGACAAAACTGCACCTCAAATGATCTGTGGTTCTTTTGCATTTCTGGAAGTGTAGATGCTACTAAGGCATAGTATGATCCGCGGTTGTTCATGTCTGCGAGAATAGTTTCCAGTTTGGGCAGGTCCAGCGCAGTGATTGTCTTTGGCTGGTCTGTACCAATTGGACGGCACAACCTGACGTCAGGTTTTGCCCAGATCTCGAAGATCTTGGGGCGAGCTGTTCAGAGAGGAAATCACGTTCACGAAATCATGTTCTTTGATTAGGGCAAAACCCCTGTATCCATATGTTTAGAAACTTTAGAGGTTGAGTATGGACATCCAACATAACGTGACTAATATGTTTTAAAAGAAGGATCAGTATAATAGGTCCCCTTTAAGCAGCATATTTGCGGAAATTAGTTTGCGAGGCTGCCAGAATCTGTCCTATATTCTGACTGTTGTTACGGCTAAAGGCAATGTAAGGTTGCTCAGCTGTGTGACAATTCCAAGGACGGTGAAAACAAATGCTGCAAAGTCAGCAAAAGTTTTGGAATTACAATGCCATATCAATTATATAAAAGTAGGCAATAGGAGTTCCTTCCGAGACCATTTCTAATTATAGGTCATGTATTGGGGTCTTGGTCGCTCAGTCGATAAATAGTTTGATTGTTAATCAGGCCAGGTTAAATAAAAACAGCTTGCTGGCAGTGAAGCCATAAAGGGAGAGCTGACTGAAGGCCCTTTGAACTACTCCATGGCCCAGATGAAGGGAAATTGAACAACTGACATTGCGAAAGGGAATAACTGACGCACAAGCACCGCGGCACTGGTGTTTCACTGAATAATGCCTTCGAAATGCACACTCACCCAATATATAGGGCACTATGTAGTAAATGTTCTAGACTGAAAACAATATAGAGCGCGAGTGAGCGAGTGGACAAGTGTGCATTCCGAACGCAGCCTTAGATTCCCCAAGTAAAAATGTCTGCCCCCTGGTACTGACGCCGATTTGAAGACTTTCCCGTTTAAAAATGCGTTGCACTGAATCATTACCAAATTAAAATGTATACATCTATGCGTTTTAGATACTTCAAGAATTCTACTTTCTGCTGAAATATACTTTGCTGAGGCGCCATCTCCTCCATTAATTTTGAATTGCTTGCTCTTCGGTATTATTTCTTTGCGGCTGTAGCAGCTATGACACAAACCTTCCAGTGCGTTACTACTTTAAATTCTTGAGGTCTTTTTATACTTTTGTGTGTCATAAGCACTTAGGTATCCAGTGTGTTCTTTTTTTGATATCATAAATATGACAAACAAATGGAAATAAAATGTTTTCTCAGAGAACGCTTGTAATCCCGCGAAGACTGAATGCAAAAATAGTTTCTTGCCCCGCAAAAACTCCCAGTGCCATGTGAAATACCTCATCAGTATTCGAGTATGCAAATATGATGTCACATGAAAGCGGATGTGCGCGATGGACACAGAAATGAAGAGAAGTTGGCCAACAACAAAATGTCGCGGCCAAAGAAATATGACTGATTCAGCCAGTAAAAGTGCTAGAAAAGGCCAGGGAGAAGATCGATTGAAGACCAGAATAAATATAAAATGGCAAAGTTATCGCTGGCAAACTTTTGAAGCCAGGTTTGGAGACATTTCCGATGAGGACGTAGCCAAACTTTTGCTGGATACACAAGTAAACTTGATACCTGGAGCAAAATGCCCAATTTCCCTGTTTCCAAGAACTTTGAGAGTGTTAATGTACTCAAAATTGTGCCATATTTGTAACTAGACATATTTATATTAATGAATTTCTCATACATAAATGTAATTTATTTACTAGCAGTGGAATATGACAACTGATCTGACGTGACTTTTCATGCAAATTGCTAATGCATATTAAGTAGAAGTCACGTCAAAATGGCCATGGTCCAGCAGCCACAATGGATGATTGTAACAGTTGAGTGAATGCTTGCCTTCGGAATTTATCCTTGTTAGGTGTCGAGGACGACAATAAAACTTACACACAAATCTTTTTATTGGAACAGCCAGGCAAGTTATGATGAAAAAAGTTGAGTATAAGAAAGTAATTGATTGCCTTTAAACTCTAGAGCCCAAGCTTGGGAAATCTGAGTGCGATTTTGTGCTCAACTCAGTTTTCATACTCAACTCCAGACTCAGACTTACAATGCCGAGGTTATAAAACTGAGTGTCTGTACTCAGCTTGAGCATGAAATCCTAGCACGGTCCAGAGCTTGCATAGACCCAAACTCGGGCAATTTTCATCATGAGCAGGGGACAGAGCAGATCCATAAGCCCCTTAGAATCCACATTGGACCAGGTGTATGCTGGGAGATGTAGTTCATGGGGTTAGTTGTGTTTTCAGAGGCTTAGTTTCAGTGTTCTGGCATCATGGTCAGAGTAACGCGCTGTAAAATAAATAAAAAAATAAAATCATGACTGTCAAGCTGGAAAATGTAAACAGACATCATTGCTTTACATGAAAATTACCCTTATCGCCTGAGGAGTTCTACCGTGCCATTCTCGCCGGAGTAAATTTACCGTTGCTGAGACTATTCAAGAGGCACAGGCTCAACACTGAGTCTTGCTCATCCAAGTTTGATCTTATGATGCTTTATAAGCTCGCACTGTGAATAGAATTCTGCGGAGTACGATCTCAGATCAGAGGTCAACTGACTCCGAGACAGAGTATAGTTTTATGACCTTTCCGGGGAGCAGTTTCTAATTTCCTTAGTCTGGATGAGGTTGATCAATTTCTCAACAAAGCCATAAGGTTAGTCAGTTTCTCGACAAAGCAACGCCCTCCAGCCTTGTAGATTTCTGCCAGGATGACATCTGACCCTGAACCTTAACATGATGTCAGAGGACTTATGGCTGTCCTGGTTCCAACAATGGAAGGTAGAACAGCAAAGTATTGGTTTATTTCAACTTAAGGCAGTCTTGCAATTTCACCTGCCTTGAATAGAGACTTTGTCGCCCTCACATCGTGCTGATCACTCCTCCTCACGATAACGTAGTGAACCAAGTGCCAGTGGTGTGAATGTGGAGGCATTCATTAAGTTCTCATGTTTTGGTAGTTGGAATATAGAGCTGGAGATGCACAAGTCCAACGTAAAGAATAATTTCAGTCGCAGAAGTCCGTTGCCGTTTCATTTTCCAATGCGACGTACGCTCATGAATCCATTCCACGATTATCACTTCCAACTAAAGTACTTAAGTCTCCAAGTATCAGGAGTTTGTCAAAGCTGGCTGTGGCAGCATGGATGACTTCCTTGTCATAAAATTTGGTTTTGATCTCTTTGGAGTTGGTCACGATTGGGTCATCGGCACCAATGATGACGACCTCCTTGCAACCCCACAGGCGAAGCTCTGGGGTCATTAAAGCGTTATTTATACCCTTGGGTAAGCTTCCAGCCACGATCCTCAACACAGCATTCAGGGATCAAATCTATACCATCAGGAGTTCTGCTGCTTTTTTCCAGAATGTGCTAGAACAGAGGTTCTCAACGTCAATCCTGGGTGCCCCCTGTGTATGACAGTTCTGGTTGGAACAATGGCCAGCATACACAGCGAGCCCCCAGGACTGACATTAAGGACCACTGCAGTTTAAGTGCTGAATGTGCTCAATCCACATGCCATTTATACCCAAATATATCCAGAATCACATCACTTTGTAGTTGAATCATTCTTCCAATATTATTCGAGCTCTAACCTGAAGAAAAGATAGTCAAAACTTCAGAAGTCATGTGATCAAAGGCTACTGTAACTTCATTGTGACATCAGCAAGACTGACGTGGCATCGAGGCTCCCCAAGACTGGCTTTCCCCGCACGAAAGCACCAGAGCCGATTGATCACGGCCTTGAATGACGAATAAGAGCGTCTGCATCGGCAGTTTTATTGCTCGCTTAGAACGAAAGCCTGCCTTCATTTCAAGACCAACCAAACTCATTTCTTCCACTGAAACGGATTAAAAGCTGCAATATACGGAGATTTTTGTGCCGAATAATTGAAGCCAAATTTAATTACGAGCACAGACCTAGCTCAGACATCAGCAACACTGACCCCGCAACTGTTAGCTTTCCTTGTTTTACCACCCTGAAATCAAAGCGAGCAGTGGATCGTTCACCAAACTTGCTTCACCTGGTACACTCTGGATCCTCACTGTGCATTTAATTTAAAGGGTAAAGACAAAAATCAGTAACAACCTCATTTCCACAGGATCAGGAATCTGGGGCTACCCTCCTCTGCTCTCGGGGAGGAGGAATAAATCGTGTTTATAATTTGCCTCCCCATCAGGAGCTCCTAGGAACCCAATTATGAAAGATTTAAATGAAAGAGCTCAGGAATGGCCCCTAATTAGTTTTTTTAATCATAGGGTGCAGGGGTTTAGACAGTGGAGGCATATTACTCAACAATAGATGCGGAGGGGCATTTAGGCCATTCCTGCTAGCAGCGTCCTTCACCCAGGGTGGCTACCTCACTATTCTGACAAACTAATTTCAAGGCAGTTTTTAGAGGGGTACCCCCCAACCCCGCCTCCCACACACACACTCACAGACCATCCCAAATACAGCCTAAACCAATCAGAGAGAGTCACAAAGAGCGTGAAGAGGAGAGACATTCTTAAGCGAGAACAATGGTCTAAAAACCGCAGCCAATAGTCAGACAAGACTTCACAGCCAATGGCGTATCAGCATTACCAAAAAGAAGCCCGTCTTTCAAAGTCCACAATGAAATCATTCTAAGTATGCGCAGTCAAAAATGTCCATACACACTGGAGATAATAGCTACGGTTCGGGCACAAAAACATATTGCCCCTCCCACTCCAAGAAATCTACATCATCCGCGCTCGAACAAGACATATGACAATAATGGCAAAGCACTGACGAGAAAAAGTCCTGAGGAAAAGACAAATGAACATAGGTTACGCCCTTGGTTCTCATCACACGAAATTGGGTCAGATTTTTTAGAGCACGCTGGAGAGCAAAGGACTTACTGCACTGGAAGGGAAGGGGGGGTTTTCACATGCTGAACATCTACAGACACAAGAGACGCATGGTACGTTCGGAGGAGGGGGGGCGGCTGTCAAGTCCTTTATAAAAAAAAAATACTGCACTTACAGCTTTATAATACACTGCCTCATTTTCGGTGTCCAGGAATGAATGAGTTTGAGAAAAAAATATATATTTTTACATTTGTTGCCGCGCATTAAGTAAATTGTTGGTCAAGTTACGTAGGCGCAATTTACGGGGGCGGGAGTGCCGTAACCCCAGCAGTTTAACAGACGGCTGAAATAAACCAAGCAGAGCCCCCGTCAGCACTCTCAAAGCCCTTGGTGACACCCCTTCGTTAAAAAAAATCGAATTGTGCCCCGGTCAAGTGCAGTGCTCGACTGCAACGTCGAGGGCAGATTTCATCGACATGGGATTTTCAAGAAACAGTAAAACTGTTGGACTCGCAGTGTAACCAGCCCCGCCTGTTTCAAATTCTGTATCAACCAGCTACAGTTAGATCACAGGCGTCAAACGTGGCCAAGGGGCATCCCCGAAAAAAAATGAGGAAATTCACACAAAGAAACGTAAATTACAGCCTAAGATTGACTCAGAAGGACAATGGAGACGCATTTGCGCCTAATTTTGATCATTTTGGCCATTTGTAATATATTAATTAAATGTGCACTTTGCCACAGCGCCACCACCATCGCCGATCGGAGGCAAACAAAAAGCAGATTTCCCACTGAGCGGAGACCTCAAAAAACACAACGAAACTACCGACAGCATTCAACCACAGCCCTGATGAAAATAAGAGACACCGACCAGCGACATTTCTTAGGATCGCTGGAAAACCACAAATAAAGAACCACCGCATTCTACGAATACCAGAGATCCACTGTCTAGTTAGAGCCATAACTTAATAAAAACCGAGCTGAATATGTCAACCTCGCAGGCAGGGCCAGTCCCCCATACTTGAGATTCATAGCTACATTAAATTAAAACACGACTACAGTTAGATCCCCGTCACTTATCTCAAGCTCATTTGATTTAAGAGGACTAAATATAATTTTTTTCACGTCTTTCAAACTAATAATTATGGTGAAACAGTGCAATGTAGCTCCGCATTTTGCGTCGCTGGCTCATCGCTCCCGAGCGATCTGCGGTTTTCATGTAGAAAAAGTCCAACCAGACAGACTGAAGTTTCCCTTTTCGTTGATATTTAAACGACTGTAAAAGATGGTCTAAAACACCAAGAATTCCGATCAGTCAAATTTGATCGTGCTCCAAGATAGCATGACAAAGATAAATTACTTTGTTGGAAAATTTGCCAAAAAAAAAAAAAAAAAAATCAAGGATTGACGCGACACCATGGGCGGAATTAGCTGGCTAGCCTGCTAGCTGCGTTCTCAATCAAGATAAAACCTGCAAATTCTATTGGTTCATTTAATTAGTTCCATTACCGTACGTTCGTCATTACATTAAAACTCCACTTTATATTCGAGACTGATTTGGGAAAAAGAACTTACCAGTAAAGCCGTCACGGTGCACGAAGACTATTCAGCCCAATATGACTCTGCTCTAAAGCTGCTTTCACACCGGACGCGAAACGATTTTTTCCGCACGACAGATTACATTCAAAGTCAACGCAAAGACGCGAATTTCGCGCGTATTCGCGTCTTTGCATTGACTTTGCATGCAATCTGTCGCGCGAAAAAATTCGTTACGCGTCTGGTGTGAAAGCAGCTCAAGGCAGGCAGGCGGCAGCGCTATCGCAGGCGAGTTGGTGTTTAGCAAACAAACGCCATGCAGCAACATTATTGTGAAACACTGTCCGGAGGTTTCCCTTTAAATGTAAGGGTGAGCCGATACCCTCCTGCAGCCCATCGGGACGACCCTCCGTGGCCGTAAGCGGCGGCTGATGGAGCTCGAAGAAGATAAAGAGTGTTATTTCAGGAAGATTAAACGCTGACCAAGCCAGAGGGAGACTAACTCCGGTATGGGGTTAACAACTTTGCAATGCCAGACAGGCGCTTTGTGATTGGACGGCGAGTGGCACCAATCACCTGTGGAGAGCCGAGGGTCCATGACATCATCGAGCAGATAAAGTTCTGCACTGTAACTACACAACATAATTTCGTGGCGCGCCTGTAAACATCCGTGGCAAACACTGGTTGTTGCACTGGCTGTCAAAGATACCCAGATCGTTTTATTATTGATGCCTTGCGAGAGGTATTGAAGCTTTTTTTTTACGTTCTTTGCGCTTCGAGTTTCCTCGATTGGCACATAGGCTAATGGTCGCTGGAAAAAGAAGTGGCGTTGTAGCCATTCAATGTGTGTCGTTTTTATTCACTTAAAACTATAAATGATCGTAAATGCATGTTTTGTGGATTCTGGTTGCAACCGAGCAAATTTCAAAAATACACCGCATTGATATGCTGCAGTTTTACATTCTACAAATAGGCCTATTTCAATCAAAATATCTCAGCTATGAAACATTATAATGTTTCACATATATATATATATATATATATATATATATATATTAAAGGAATAAGTCCCGAGAGGCAGTGGGTTACAGTGATTTTATAACGGCGGAGGGGCGTTCTAAGGTACGACGAGCAGCGGAGTGCATTAGTGCCCCTCCGCCGTTATAAAATCACTGTAACCCACTGCCTCTCGGGACTTATTCCCTTTATAAAACGGTTACCCTACATATAACTAGCCCAAATAAACACAGAAGAAAAAAAAAATCGACAATTTATTGGTACTAATGCAACAATAAAATTGAGAACTTCTTCCACCAAGCAAGATTGAATGGACAGAATGGTTGGTCAGCAACACAGACGCTAAGATTGCTTTTTCATCTAGCGTCATTGTCATGTCACATCGGGCTATTTGGGCCCGCTAATGTAGATATACTATGAAAGCAGACTATTTTGAATGTCTCCTTCAGTTTCCTGAAGACCCTGTTAAATAATTTTACGTTCATTCCGGTTTTCGAGTTTCCTTGTTCTGAACTTGCGCCAATCGGCCAAATCGTTACAACCAGCGGTGGGAGTAGGGGACGATTGACTTTTGTTCTCCACACTTGCCGGTGTCCAGGGAAATATGTTGAATTGTGCATTAGTTAGCTAGCCAGCTTGTCAACTAGCTAGCATTCCCACAATAGATGTAGTTACCCTACACATAGCGCATAAAATAAACACCCAAGAAAAAGTCAACAATTTATTGCTAATAGGCTACTGAAATAGCAAGCAAGTTAGCAACATAGCTTTCAACGCAAATGTGATATCGAACTCTGTAATGCAATAGCTAGCTAGGTAGATAGCCAACTGGTTATCGGCTTAAAAGGCTAAACATCGCTGACACTTAATTAGCAAGCTAAAAGTCTTGAAACAAACGTAACCTAACGTTACGAGTCAGTTGAGTGCAGAGAAGTTTGCTGCGCGCAGGGATATTTTGTGCTGCGGCCTGTAACAGTGAGTTACAGTAATTTTATACCGGCATGGAACGCGGCTCAGCCAATCAGATTTACGGATGGGAAGCACCCGTTTTATAAATAAATAAATAAATAAATAAATATATATTTCTATATATATATATATATATATATATATATATATAAATAAATATATATATATATATATATATATATATATATATATATATATATGTATATATATATATGTATATATATATATATATATATATGTATATATATATATATATATGTATATGTATATATATATTTATACTACCGCTCAAATGTTTGAGACCACTTGGAAATTTTCTTGTTTTCCATGGAAAAACACATGAAATTAGTCTGAATAGGAAATATAGCAAATGAACAGAACATGCTGACATTGTCTGAGTTAGAAATAATGATTTCAATCGAAAATGATGAATATGTACTTCAAACTTTGCTTTTATCGAAAAAAGAAAAAAATAAACACCGTCCCTGTTGATATTGAAACTGGTGTTTGACTGGAACTATGTAGCGCAGCTGCTTATTGACAACCTGTGAGGCGTCTTTGTCTTGAACTACACACACTCAGATATTTGTCTTCTTGCACAGTTGTGCATCGGGGCCTCCCACTCCTTTTTTCTGTCCTTGTTAGTGCCAGTTTGTGCTGCTCTCTGAAGGGAATAGTTGACAGCATGGTAAGAGATTTTAAGTTTTCAATTTCTCGCATTGAATAGCCTTCTTTTCTAAGCACAACAATAGACTGATGGGTCTCTAAAGGAAGTTCTTTCTTTCTGGCCATTTTGAGCCTGTAAACAAACAAACAACTGCTGATGCTTCAGGTACTAAACCAACCTTAAGAATGCCATGCTCCATTTTGCACTCCCTTATTAGTTCAACGATTTTCAGCTGTGCAGCACATTTGCCGAAAGGTTTTCTAATAATCAATTAGCCTTATAAAATGCTGAACTTAGATTAGCAACCATACCAGGAGATCGATGCAGAGGACTGACAGTTGCTGATCATAGCCATCTATGCAGAAATGTAGATCATTCTTTGAAAATCATCTGATTAATTTTAATCGCTTGTGAAATGGAAAAAAATGTTTGTGAAATGTAAGAAAATGCATTTTTCTTTGGAAAACAAAGAAATTTGCAAGTGATCCCAAACTTTTGAGCATTATATATATGTGTATATTTAAATCAAGGATTGTTATATATGGGGCTCATTAATATTAAAACATAATTGTCTGGTGTGATGGCGCCTAATTTGAGATGCGGTCATGTTTTCACGGAGCCCAAACTCCAGAACAGGCTTTCTCAACCTCTTGCTGGACAGCCTGTACCCATTTCAACTTGCTGATAGTGACAACAGGCTAATTGTGGGATTTTTGTTCGTACTTCTGCTCCTCTAATGCTGGGGCTATCAATCTTGGGCAATAATTAAAAGAAACAAAATTTCTTGTCTTTGAACAAAAGCAGTACCTTTCTGAGGGGATGAAGCGGCACTGAATGATGATATCAGAGCTCAGATGTGTCCACAAGTGTGTGTATGTGGGCTGCATCTGTCTTGCATCCTCATATTGTAAAAAGAAAAAAAAAAGAGGCATTTAGGAACTTCCTGAAGATGCACAACAGGAGAAAACGGAACTGGTATTAGAGCATTTAAAGCACAGGAAACAGGGACAGAGTGAGGTGTAATTCCTGGCAGATGGTCACAGAGGTGTGAGCACAGCATGGTACTTGTGTTCAGGGCTTCTATGCATGAGAGGGCAACAATACAGGGCCAGGATCTGGTTTAAAATTCCTTTTTGTGTGCAAATGAGCAGGTTTCAACAGTGCGGTGCCCCGTTTCTTATTAATATGGCTTGCGCAGTTTCATTGAGATTATGGCCATATAAAAACAAACAAAAAAAAATCAAACAAGTTTATAAAACGAGACAAGCACAAACTCAACATTGAAAAAATTGCCATTTTAAAAATATTAATCAAAATATTGTTGAAGCAAAGTGATGCAAAAAGCATGTTCTGATAGTTATGAGGTGTGATCATAATAAAAAAGTAGATATAGGAAAAATTCTCTCTGAATATTTTTGAATATTGCTGAGGGTTTACCTTCTTGTGAAGTTGTTATGAGAAACACTATTAAACTGTCCTGGTCCCCCATCTTCCTTCATGAAAACACAATGACGGTGGCAGTAATGTGCAGCAGGTTTTGTCTTTTGCTATAAATATCTTGAAAAGCCGGGGCTTTGACTGACAGCTGTCATTTCATTAAAGATGGGTAAGGTCCTGGGGAAACCTGCTCAGAGAGGCACACCGTGACGGACAGCTCTGAAGCAGGAAGGAAAACGATTTTAATCAGAACCTTCAGAGTAGAGTATCTGTGTACACATACAGTAAGTGTGTGGAGTAAAGTACACAGTTAGGAATCTTTCCTTTAACCGTGAGGATGTGGATTGTATTAAACCGGTTTTGGAAAGCAAGATTACTCAGTTAGCTGGATCCCTGCTCTAAAAAAACCAAGAACCATCCGAAGAATAGAACATGCACTTTAGTTAGAGGACTCGTTCTATTTCGTACATGCTTCGCCCTCTAACAGGCTTCGCTATTGGTTAACCCCTCTGAGGCCCCGCCTCGGTGCCCGAGAAAGAAAATTGAACTCACCTGCTCTGTAGGAGTTGGCAGCATACTCACCCCCTATAAAGCCTCAGTGCTGCCAATGCTCGTCCCCCTCTGAAACTCAGCCTTGAGAGATATTGGACTCACAAGTATTGTCACGTTCTTGTGTCGCGGAGTATCAACATGGAAAAGTTTTGCCAGCAGTCCCCCCCCATGGCGCCCGAGGACCAGCACAACGACTGCTTCTTCTGCCTGGGCTTACGTCATCATGAGGAGGCTGGTTCTGGTGGCGGTTGTCTGCTCCAAACTCTGGGATGAATATGACAAGGAAGACGATCGTTGTATTTATGAGGAAGATCCGGCGACCCTCTTCCGGGACGACGAGCCACCCCCAGAGCACCGCTATCCATTGGATGACCTCCCCGGCTTGTGCCGGTCAGCGGCGGAACGGATGGAGATGCCCCTGCCTCTGCAGCCCTCCTCTAGTGCTCAAGCGGATGACTTCACCATTGGTCTGCTGGCCCTGCCGAAGTCAAGACCGCATCCCAAGGTGGTTTGTCCGAAGATGGCACCCATTTTCGGCTATGCCCAGCGCGACTGGAAAAACTCGATGGCTGCCAAGTCCCCGGCGATGTCTAACGCGCCCCACTCAACCGTGGAAGACTAGGAGTGAGATGTGGGTGTCCCGGCCAGAGAAGACGCGGTGAGGTGGTGTTTTCTCCCAACCGCTTCCATATGGCCAGGCGGTCAGCCGCTGCTCCCGTCCAAGAGGGACAGGATGACAGCGAGCCTGTTTGACCACTGTTATGCTAGCTTAGCTAAGGTGGTCGCACTAGCAAACAACATGACCTTCCTTGCTGGCTCAGTAGATCGCCTGACCCACCAGAAGGCAGAGTTGTCACCGGAGGAGATCCTCGCAATGCAGATGACGGCAGCGGCCATGCTGCGCATGTCACAGGCGTTTGCTATAGTTGGGGGGCGAATTATGGGCACCGCGCAGGTGGGGCACTGTCAGCACTGGCTTAGGCTGTCCTTATTAAAGGAGAAGGAGTAGCGGGCGCTTGTTAATGTGCCCATCTCCACTGCCTCACTGTTCGATCTGGATATCCAGATGATGGTGGACCGATTGGAAGCAGCCCGGAAAGCATCGGAGCAGCTAGGCTCGCACCTGCACCCTCAGCAGCCGTCCCGCAGGCCCCCGTTTTCCCAACCACCGCCAAGCCGACGCCGTTGCAGGTCGTCTGACGACCGGTCATCCCTGGGTTCGAACCAGCCGAATCCTGAGCCGCAACATTCACAACCTCAGCAGCCTCGCCGGGGCCACAGCTGGGGTGCGGTGTCTGGTCGTCCAGTCTCTGGAAGATTTTATAACAAAGAGCTTTACCAGTATGTAGCCTTTGGGTTGTCTTGTTCTTGCATTGCACACACTGATACGCTGGCTGTTTCAGGTGGTACACTCAAGGTAATCTGGTACAACCAACTCGAGGAAGCGGAGTTGCTCTTCCTTCAGTTGAGGGGGTTAATAAGACAAACATGGTGCTTGAGGCTTGTGTATTCTCATTCCATCTACTAAATACGGATCCACTGATTGGGGATTCGCCAGCTAATAGCCTGTTTATGAGACACTGGCTTGCTAACCGCCGGCAGGGTTTGCGGCGTTCTACCCGCAGGGGTAGCACACAACCAAACTTGGGGCCTGAGCCAAAACTTAAAACCCTCACATCATCCAATGTTGGCTTGACTCAGAGGGAATCTTTTAATTCGATGCCCTTGTTTCTTCCTGATGCGTCACCAGTGAGGAAACGTTTAAAAACTGAGGCAGATAGCTTGCGTGGTTCTAACGCTACTCGCTGGGCTGGCTCCAGCAGAGAGTTTGGTGCACGTCAGCATGCTTCTTCTTCTGGGTCGCACGGAAGCGCAGCGACCCACCATTTTGGCTCACGTGTCACATAAAATCCACTGTGCGCCCTGGAGCCAAGGGACGGAGTGTTTACACAGGGATAATACTGATGCTCATGAGCCTGTGGAGGAGTTCTTCACTCGTTCAGTTCCACAGGCTAATGTGTTTCGGACGTTAAAGTTTCTGAGGTTAAACGTCGGAAAAGGTTCTCATTTAACACAGAAGTAGCTGTGCCCCCGCCGCCCGTGGTGAGTGAGTCACCAGGCAGCTTGCATGGGAATGCAGCGGAAGCATTACTGTTGTTGTCTGCTCAGCCCTTTCGGGCAGGGCCCTGCGGTCGACCCCTCCCTTAGGGGTAGGGGCGTCGCGGGAGGGCCCAGGCCAGAGCCATTGATATTCCCAGAATTGCAACACTCCCATTGAATTTCGTGTACAAAAAATGGCGGCAAACTTCCGGGTACTGGGAACTTCCAATAGTTCCAAAAGAGGATTCTCGCAGCTTCAGTCCAATTCACTTCCATTGAGAAAACATTAAAGGTAAGTAGTAAAATATTGAAGTCTTAGGATTCACAAATTCTATATATCATATCAGTGGTCATGAATCATTTATAATCTCCGATTGTGTATGATCGGTAGACGTTATATGAATTTTAAGTCTGAAGAAGTTGTGAGAATTTAAGCTCATGTTCTTTGCTTGTAGTTAAGCTTGGTCAGAGGTGAGATTTCAGCCATTAACTCTATGGAATTTCTATTTCTATTTCTCACAAAACTGTTATAAATCACAACGGTGAAGATGGGATGAGGTGCATGTGACTGGTTTCGGTAAAGTTTTGTTAAATTTTATTTGAAAGTTAGCTTTGACAATTTTGACATGCTCTTGCCTAGCCTAGCTTGATCTGCTGTTTTAAGTTTAATCACAAATGGAGATTTCAACTCAGTTTAGCTCTCAAGAACTATTTCGGATGAAAACCACTGTTTATTCATAAAATTGAATGAAAACACAAGTTTCGACGTTGACGACTTAAGTGTCACCCATCAAGTTTTAGTTAGCTAATATGAAATTGCATCTGTCAGTTTGCATTTGTAATGGCAGGCGCAGTTAGCTTTCTAGCGATCTTGCTGTAGTCAGCTAGCTGTATTATATGCCATGCTGTATTTCGCAAAATGATGGACTGTTTCAATGATTTGCTCTTGAAGAGATGTGGTGGCTGTGGTTAGTCTATATTACTTTTCTGTGCTTATTTTATTGTGCCATGTTGGCTTTCCGTTAATTTACTGTTAATATGGGCAGAGGCTGCTGTTGACGATGGAGGCTATAGGGTTCGTGAGAGGTTCTGAGATGTATGAAATTTGCCAACCTCTTCCAACATTCCTGGCCCTTGTATTTGTAATGTCCCCAATTCCTTAATTTAATTATTTGTAATTCCACAAATGTTCATGCTTCACAGTATCTTTCTTGTTCCAAGAGTTTATTTGGAACTGTTTTATTCAGTACATTTCTGTTAAATCCATTTAATTGTTATAGTTCTATTCACAAACCTGCCCTGTTCTGAAAACACACACACACACACACACACACACACACTTAGTAGTTCCACACATCGAGAAAGTTTATTAATTTGACACTGATCACCCCCTCTCCCACACTAGAACCCACCACCACCCTGCCACATCACTGTGTACAACGTAGTATTTCTTTTGTTCTTTGTTGTTCATGGTTCACTCTCTCACACCTGCACCCCTCCTTGTTTAATTTGTTTATCAACTTCAATTTCTGTGCCGTCCTGTTGTCCACTGTTCAATAAAAATCTTATTGTTGAAAACCTTTCCTTGCATCAGTCATTGTATTTAATCTCATTCAGACTCCTGGTCTCACCAGCTGTAGGTTACATGTGTTTCATTCATTTTATCTTAACATTAGAATTGAGAATATCAAGGGCTCTGAAACGAGCACAGTGGTGCATCTTTGTTTTAAGGAAGAACTGGCGTGACACTGAATGATATAACAGGTCAGCAGAACTTTAACATGGTAAGTTATGGGTAAATTCAGAAGATTTGAAATTATAGCGGATCAATGGTATTTATAAGGACTAGCTCACTGATGCTAACATGAATCTTTCCCTCCAAAAGCTATGACATGATCTTAGTAGTAAAAGTATGACATGTATAAACATGTATGTAAATAATGTAATTCATAAAGAGAAATGTGTGGCAATTGTGTAAGGTTTAATTTAATATTTAACTTTCAGTAACGCGATTGCTGCTGTCTGTCCCATTGGAGACAATGACAACGCGGCGTTTGTTTGGAACAGTGGACAGAACAGAGGTTATCCTGTCTTAGACCCAAAGAGTTCTGGACGCAGTTTCAGTGCCGGCGATAGCAGTCATGTCATTACTGGAGATGATGGCTGCTGCCCACTCAGTAGTCCGCCTGGGGCTGCTGCACATGAGAGATCTTCAGTGCTGGCTCATACGCCTTCGTCTGGACCCAAGGCGGGACCAACAGCGCATGCTTCATATACCAATGCGAGCACGACGGGCATTGGCGTTCTGGGTCTCACCCATCCGGCTCCGCGAGGGGGTTCGGATGGGGTCCCTATCGCCCTACACCCACATATTTGCAGATGCCTCCCTCACAGGGTGTGGCGGGACTTGTGGCCCTGCTTCTGTCGCAGGTACATGGCAGGGGCCCCCGTGCCATATCAATTTACTAGAACTCATGGCAGTCCAGAGGGTGTTGCACCATTTTGCCCCACAGTTGGAAGGGAAGCACATCCTAGTGAGATCGGACAACACAACAGTAGTTGCCTATCTCAACTGGCAGGGGGGCGTCAGGTCATTGGCCCTGCACAAGATAGCCGCTTCCATCCTTACCTGGGAGGATCACCAACTCTGATCCCTGAGAGCCCGGCATGTTTCTGGCGTCCTCGACACTCAAGCTGTCCAGGGGAGCCCTGCCCGAGGAGGATTGGAGCCTCCCCCCGGCGACGGCCCAGCAGATCTGGAAACTGTTCAGTCGACCAGTGGTGGATCTATTTGCAAGCAGGGAGAACACTTTGTGCATTCTTTGGTTCTCCCTGAGGCCTACCAACAATCCTCCCCTGAGGGTGGATGCATTGGCCTATCCAGTGTGGCCGGCTGGCCTGCTTTATTCATTCCTGCCCCAGCGACTACTGATGCCACTGCTTCGCAGGGTGTGGGTACAGCGGCTGTCCATAATTGTGGTGGCACTAATGAATCCAAACGCCAGGTGGTTCCCGGATCTCATCCAGCTGGCAGTGGCGGGCCCGTGGGGGAATCCAGACCTTCCCTCGACTATGTGTCAGGCCCCAGGCGCCACTCTTGCCATGAGGGCATGGTCTGGAGATTGAAAGGGTGAGGTTGAGCGAGTTGGGCCTGCCGGGAGCGGTGGTGTCCACAATTCAGTGTGCTCGTGCCCCCGCTACATCCAAGGCTTATGCATTTTGTTGGCTGGTGTCAGGCGAGAGGCCTGGACCGGCGTTCATGCCCCCTTCAAGGGGTGCTTAATTTTCTTCAGGGACTCTTCGAAGGGGGCCGCACAGCATCCACTCTGGGGGTGTTTGCTGCAGCAGTTGCGGCTGGACATGACGAGTTTGACGGTTTCTCGGCCAGAAGTCACCCCCTGGTGAAGCGTTTTTTGTGAGGAGTTCGCAGAATAAGGCCCCCTACACACCACGTAATTCCGCAACAGGATCTGGACACAGTATTGGATGGTCTGGCAGGGCTGCCCTTTGAACCCCTGGACCAGGCAGACCTGCACATGTTATCCATTAAGACTGCCCTCCTCTCAGCCTTGGTGTCAACTAGGAGGGTAAGTCAGCTGAGCGCTGTGTACCCATCTTGTTTGACCCTAAGAGAGGATCGGGGTCAGTGGAACGTCGTCCTAACCCGTGCTTTCGGCCGAAGGTCATCACCACAGCTTCCAAGTCGTCGGTCTTTCGAATGCAAGCCTTCTGTCCACCTCCTCACGCCATCAGCGAGCAGGAAAAGATGCACAGGGTAAGCCCAGTGCGCGCGCTCAGTTCTTACTTGGAGCGCACTGCAAGTCTCAGGAAGGGGGATCAGCTGTCTGTTGGTTATGGCGTACGGACTCAGGGGACCCCTTTGTCAGCAGAATGTCTTGCCCACTGGATCTGTGATGCGATCTGCAGAGCCTATTCGGCGGTGGGTCTTGTTGCCCCAGCAGGTTTGACCGCACATTCTACCCGGGGCATTACACCCTCGACTGCACTGTTTAAGGGCATATCTGTAGAGGAGATTTGCTGGGCGGCCTCTGGACGTCGTCTGCATCGACGTTTGTGCGGTCATATTTCAGGGATATAACAGGTAGCACAGTCTCACATTCAGTCTTGGGAACCCTATCGTCAGGGTCCCCTTCCAACACTAACTAGTAGTTGATCATTACCACACCTGAGGCGATGCGCTCTGGGGGCGCCCCGCCTACAGGTGTAGGTGCTTGTCATGGGGAAGTAACAGCACGCTCTCCTAGTCATCTGGGACGGACCCCATTGGGCAGGGGGGTCCCCTTCCAGCAGCGACTCGTCATTTGTTGATGTTGGTGCCACGGCCAGAGGCGAGGCGCTCTGGTAGTGCTCGCCTGTTAGTGAGAGGCCACCATGGGGGGATAGTAGCTAACAAGCCCTCCCATTCATTCTGGAGGAGGGACCCTATCGTGGGGGGGAGTCTCCTTCCAACCAGCGACTGGTCTTCTGTTAGTGTTGTGTCACGGCCTGAGGCGACGCGCTCTGGCAGTGATCACCGAGGAGTGTGAGGTTTCTCAATGGGAGATGACAGCTAGCAAGCCCTCCCATTCATTCTCGGAGGCAGCCCCATAAGGGGGGTTCTCTTCCAGCTCCAACTTGTGGTTGGTGTGCTGCTTTTCGCCACGATCTGGGGCGGGGTACGCAGTCTAGCGGTGCTCGCCCTAGTGTGTGGACGGGTTTCTCTTGATTTTTGAATGGAACTGTATGGTCTGGGCCCACCTGGGAGTACATCCAGCCCTAACGGCAGTGGATTATTGGCAGTGCAGCTGGATTCTGGTATTTTAGCCGCGTATGTGTTGCTGCTGCTCCCGTCTCTTTGTCTTTGTATATTTATTAAATGTTTTCTATTTTTCTTGCCAGCCTGTGCGAGTGGGTCCCTTTTTCAGCCTTTGGGTTCATGGTCCTAGTGCCCGCCGGATTGCTTGTTGCATCTGGCGGGACTAAACCTTGACATGGCCACCTTGCTTTGTGAAATAACGTTGAGATTTCCTGCTGTTCCTGCTCATAGCTGCCTCTGTCAGAAATATCCAGCTGTGTTTACAGGGCTGTAATCTGGGCACATGTGACCTTTGTGAGTGTTTCTTGATATTAGCATCTATTCATCATTTAAATGTCATGACAGTGGAAATGGAACAGTGACTGTGCCTGTCGGATGTCTTTCACTACCCAGTGAGCTTGTGTTCCTCCCAGCCCCTGACAACAGAGGTGCAGAGGTGTAAGGTTGCGTGAGCGTGTGTTTGTGTGTATCTGTCCATGTATATGTTCATATATGTTCATATGTTCATATGTGTGAAAATGCAAGTAGGGCTTCTCAAATTTTGACTGTGTCATACCTGCTGAAACAAGGGAGAGAGATTGAGGCTGTTTATATATGAGGCGCCAGCTTCCAGAAACTGTCCAGTTCCAGTGCACTAAGACTGATTTTAAGATGATTTAGTGAAACTCTGTGCTGCCTAAACACACACACACACACACACACACACATTAAAAAAAATAAATAAATAAAATCAAAGACGTATTAAATGCTAATCCTACCACAGGCTTACCTCTGCAGGGGTCTGGGGAAAACAGGCTTCCACATCTGTGAGAAGACCCTGAAGGACCCCAGAGTCTGGGGAAATGACCCCTCTTTAGTGCAGTATCTCAGCATTTATTGATCAAAACCTGGTGAATTATTTACCTCTAATGTCAGCAAGTCTGCAGAGGGGACTGTTACCTCGCATGATGTGGTCTGACAGAGCCTGTGCGTTTCCCCTCCTGCAGCCTAGTGTGATTATTAACCCGTCCTACTACTCTGTTTGCAGACTGTAGGTTGTGTAACTGCTCTATATAAAGCCCTAAACTTCCATAAAACCAGAGCATTGCCCCGTGGACTGAAGTAATCTAAGCTTTTTTTAGGTGTTCGGTTTCACTCACTGCAATTATCCAGCCAATTCTGAAGCCGTCCTTGACGACATGTTAAATCAGACAGGAGTGCAGGCTTCACCATTACTAGCATTCTCAAAAATATTGACAGAAAAATAACGACCTTTCAGCAGATATTGCATCAGATACTACCTGTGTATCACAATTTACGTGTTACAGCCGGAAACTTTTTTCAGATTGTTTTGAATGCTATGCAAAATGTGTTGGCTTGACCTTAGACAGAGGTGTGCAAACAGGACACATCTGTATGGAGAGTATGGTCGAAGGACAAGGCCCGTGCCACAAAGCAGAATCACTCCGCGGGCTTAGGGAGGTCACTCAATAACACCAATCCCTGGAGCAAACCCAGTACATTAGCTCACGTTCCATGTTTTACTCAGTGTAGATATCCTGCTAATTCTGTAATCCTGCTTTGTGGAATAGGCCTCATCTTAAATTATGGTTGGAAATACTTGGGACAGACGTTCCCAAGAGGACTTCCAACTTCACACAGAATCTCTCTCTCTCTCTCTCTCTCTCTCTTAGTCAAATTAAAATAAAAAATGGGCTTTATTGGCTTGAAGGAATTGTGCATTTCATGTTGCCAAAGCTGAAGAATTTTTAACTAGATGTATGTCGATGGCGCGCCATTGCAAATCTCCGTGCTCCGCAACGAATGTTATGGGAGTAGTAGTAATGTGTCAGAGGGCAATTCACTGAATTGGCAGTCTGCTGTACAAATGATAATCTGCTTGTTGCAGTGACAAAGCACTGATACTGATCAGAGTTATAGCAATGTGATACAGTTGGTTAGCTGGATATAGTACTTTTTGAGTGTCTGTTGAGGGCATAAATGACTCTTCATTTTGAAATGAGAGTATTATAAAAGGAAAGGAGGTACAGTCCAGCTCAATGTACATGCAAATGTGATATCTATAGAGCTCACAGATAGGCTTGTACCTTCCTGCCTGTGCAAATGTCAATATTAGGGATGTTTGGCATCGTTTCGTTTTCACTTACGATTTGCGTTTTCAAGACATCCTTTAGGCGGCTATATTGTAATATCTAGTTTATTAAAATCAAACTGTCGTGACATTCTTTTTTGAAGTGTGATTTCCTCAGCCCACCTCAATGACATTGTAACGAGTCAGGATTTAATTCATGAAAAGCCAGTCTGTCACTGAGAATGAATTCATGGCCTTATGCTGGTACCAGAAGGCAACAATAGTAATCACTTGGCCATTCAAGTCATTCCTAAAAACAGAAGTAAATCAGAGAATATTTTGATTGCCAAATATGGACCACGGCCATTAATCACAACAGAAGCTCATGTCACCATTTTGAAAATGATGCCAAAAATTAAAGACACTTGCCTTTTGCAGAATGCACCTTACAAGTACTTGACCCGGAAAACGTTGAAAAGTAGGTGAAATCACAAAGCAGTCTGATATGTGATGAAGAGTCACCATACGCACAAATCTGAGCATCATGGCTCTGCAAATTATCACCAAGATACATATCCATGCCAATTTGCAGCCATTATTACTTTTCGATAATCGGTAGAGCTGCCGCCATTTGAACTAGAAAACAGTCAAAATTTGGTAAAATCCAAAACACATATAATATGTGGTGAAAGGTCATCCCGTACACCTCCCAAAAAAATCTGAGCATCCCAGCTCAATGCATAAGAGAGATATGGCCATTTTTCTTTTTTCACAAAAAGCCTAGTGGCCAAAATATGAATAACAGGACGGAAATTGACCTAGAAAACAGTCAAAATGAGGTCAAATCAAAAACCCCTGTGATATGTGATGAAGGGTCATCCCATGCACCTTCTATAAAAATTTGAGCGTCCTATCTCAATGCATAAGGAATTTATGGCCAATTTTCACAAAAATCCCCTGGAGGCCAGAAGAGGAAATGAATTTAAATTCTAAATGCATTTTATCAAATTATATATATAATATACTTATTTATTATAATTTAAAAATAATACTGGCAATGTCACACTTCCGTGCCCTTTTGCTTGGAGAGACCCATATGCTTGTTTTGATGGCAGCAACACGTTACAAGAAAGTTGGAACGGAGGCAATGTTTACCACTGCGTTGCATCACATCTTATTACAATTATGCTACTGAGAAGACCAACTGCTGTAGTTTTGAAAGCAAAATATTTTTCATGTCGGACTTCAGCTGCTCAGAATATTGGGGCATTTTTTGGTCATATTTTTCATTTTATAATAGGCCAAATATTGGTCTGGACCGCAGGCAGCCCAATTTAGCACCCATACTGATTTTTTGGAGCCATAATGCAGCAGTATGTGCAGAATGTGGTGTTTGGCATTGTCTTGCTGAAATAAGCAAGGCCTTACCTGAAAAAGACATATGGATAGCAGTATATGTTGCTCCAAAACTTATACTCAGCAACAAAAGTTTCTGTGACACCATTTATGTGTATGTTATAAATGACACGCAAAGATCTCAATGCAATCAATATGTTTATTTAACAGGAGGGACACTGACTTTTCAGTGCCAACGTCACTCAAAACGAAAAATTTCATTTTCATGCGTCATGAAGCACTTGTCTGAATATTGGACGTCTTGCTGGCTGACGTGGGACGATGCCAAAATGACGGAGACGGCGACGGATTGTCTGTGCAGACAGTCGCCTCAAACCAGGTATCGTTCTTGCAGTTATGGTTGCAGGTTGGAATCGATTTCGGAGATGGGTTGTTCGAATCCAGTTGTCCTGTCTGGGAGTGGTTACTCGTGGACGGCCGCTGCGAGGACGATCTCTGACATGTCTTGTCTGCTGATGACGCTGCCATAAGTTCCAAAAGGTGTTTCGGTGGACATTCAGGCGATGAGCAACTTCCCTCTGCGAGGTTCCGGATTCAATCATCCCAATGGCCCTCCACCGATCATTTTCAGACAGTCTTGGCATTTAGAGGGTAGAGTTCCTGTTCCGAAATGGCTGTGTTTTCGATAAGTGATGCTTCCGTCGTTCATCAGGCACAATGTGAACATTCCAAAAATTCTCCTCTTTTATTGCCATCCACAAGCATGATTTACGCACATTTTCACGTGCAAAGTCATTTTCTCGCATTTTCATGATTTCCATTTCAATGTTGTGTTTACGTGTACTGTTTCAGTCTGATATCACCATGTATGACAATTTCATAATTGCGTTATGAAAAATAATTAACAATATTGGTGTCACAGAAACTTTTGTTGCTGAGTATATATTGTTCAGCATTAATAGAACTGTTCTGTAAGTTACCCATGCCAGGTGCACTAATGCACCCTCTCGTACTATGATGCTGGCTTTTGAACTATGTGCTACTAACAAGCTGGATAGTCCCTCTTCTCTTGAGACTGGAGGAAGTGACGTCCATGCTTTCCAAAAAGAATTTCACATTTTGATTAGTCAGAACACTGAATAGTTTGCACTTTGCTGCAGTCAAACTTAAATGAGCTCAGGCCCTGAGAAGGTAGCACCATTTCTGGATCTTGCTTATATGTGTCATGGTTTAGGTTGTGTGTGCGTTAAGGACTCTCTCTGTGGCTCTCCTCCTGGGTCGACATCAAATTCCTTTATTATCGGATTCTTTATCCAGCTGGCTGATTGGACTTGGGCGGTGCCTTCGCCGGGCTCTATATAAGCCCGAAGTCCGCCACGCCTCCTTTGCTAGAGTGTCTGATTTTAGCTAACACTTCAGCCAGAAGATTTTTCTAGTTGGGGATATTTTGCGAACTTTTCCGCGGTTATATTTTGGATATTATTAGTGGGAGATTTCCTTTTGATTCCTTCCCTCGTTCGCGTAAGGTCTGCACCAATTAAGGGCTGCGTCACAGTACAGAGAGAAGCTGCGTCACTGTACAGAGAGGAGCTGCGTCACTGTACAGAGAGGAGCTGCGTCACTGTACAGAGAGGAGCTGTATCACAGTACAGAGAGGAGCTACATGACAGCACAGAGAGGAGCTGCATCACAGTACAGAGAGGAGCTGCATCACAGCACAGAGAGGAGCTGCATCACAGTACAGAGAGGAGCTGCATCACAGTACAGAGAGGAGCTGCATCACAGTACAGAGAGGAGCTGCGTCACAGTACAGAGTGGAGCTGCATCGCAGTACAGAGAGGGGCTGCGTCACAGTACAGAGAGGAGCTGCGTCACAGTACAGAGAGGAGCTATATCACAGTACAGAGAGGGGCTGCGTCACAGTACAGAGAGGGGCTGCATCACAGTACAGAGAGGAGCTGTATCACAGTACAGAGAGGGGCTGCGTCACAGTACAGAGAGGAGCTGTATCACAGTACAGAGAGGGGCTGCGTCACAGTACAGACAGGAGCTGTATCACAGTACAGAGAGGGGCTGCGTCACAGTACAGAGAGGGGCTGCATCACAGTACAGATAGTACACGCACATGCAGACAGTAAACCCACACATCTATGAACACACATACACAAAGTATATCTGCTCACGTAAGCAAACATTCACATACAATGCACTTAGGCGCAAATCCACACACAGCATACCCACATGCATGCACATACAGTATATTCGCTCAAGCAAGCACGCACGTTCGTAAACAGGAAACCCACAAAGTAATTCACATACTGTAAATTCACAGAGTTTAGCCACATGTGCAAGCACACAGAGTGTACCCACGCGTGCATGAACACACATACATGCACAGCATACCAACACATGTACACACATTTGCTCTCGCACACCAGCCCATGCGCAAGCAAACACATATTTGCATGTTCATTTACAGACATTTACACACAAATCCATGCACACACATTCACACACATTTTCCCATTCACTTTCTTGTGAATGTGTGTTCACACCTCCCACACAGTCACGCGCAGAGTCACAGTGTGGCCGTACTGTCATGCGGGAGGGTATTGCGGCAGGTGCACTTCCTACGTCTGTGATGCAGATCACTGCTGTCAGTACTGCTGCAGCCAAGCATGAGGTGCAGCTCAGCACGCCCTCCAGGACTGGGAGCTCCGCTGTCACACATGCTGCGAGAGGCAGTGCCACAAAGATGTGCCTTTCAGACCTGCACTTGCACGCACTCTTTTCATATCCAATATGCTTCATTGGTTTTTCTTTCGGTTTGCAGTTCCCTGACCTCCGTAAACCAGCACGGTTTTGACTGTATGTTCTACATTCATTTATTTTGCAAGGAATTTGCATTGTCTGAGAAAGTACATTTTACTCCATTGCCTGCATGTCCATGATTTTAGACTGCAAAAGTCATTCACCTGTGTACGCATGTGCGCGCATTTCTGGGAGTGTGCACGCATGTATAAATGCATGTGTGCACGTATGCGTATGTGTTCATGTTCAGCATGTGCATGCATACGTGTGTGCATCTGCACCCACACCTGCATGTGGGAATGTATGGTATGTGCATGTGTGCATCTGCACCCACAAGTGCATGTGGGAATGTACAGTATGTGCGCACACTGAGCAGCATGAATGTTGAGATAATGAGGGTGTAATGACACGCTGTCCGTTACAGGAGAGGGAGCCGACTGCGGCTTTCATTTCCTGGAGACGTGTGTGTGTGTGTGTGTGTGTGTGTGTGTGTGTGTGTGTGTGTGCGCTCGTGAGAGAGACGCCTCCTTTCCCCTGCAGCGCATTAACTGTTCATCGCATTAGTATGGGCCTAATAGCCCTCCCTCTCTTTATCCTTTTCCTGATTTTTTCTCTCAATCCCTCTCTCTCTCTCTCACACACACACTGTCTCATCAGGGCTGAGTGTGTGCATGTGCTAGGCGGTGTAGTCATTTGGCTCTTGTCCCTTCCAAACCATATTTACCCCCTCCCCTCCCCTCTCCTCATCTCTTGCCTTTTCTCTCTCTCCCTCTCTGCCGAACTGGCAGCCTGGCACCAGCATATAATGACACCGTCTCCCAGAGCACGGCTGCCGTGGAAACGGGTGCAGGCAGCAGACCCGGGGCTGGGGGTTGGGGGGGGGGGGGGGGCAGGACACACGATGTGATCCCTTTCCCCTCATGTTTTACCCGAGTTAAATCACTGGAAAATGCTTCACTGTACAGAGAGAAATCTGTACATTTCACTATGGATCTTCCTTGCGCTGAATAATTCCCTCGCTTTCAAAACCACTACCTTCCCCTTTATTTAGAAAAGCCTGACTCTCCTGGAGTTTATAATGCAGAACCCAGATTTCCAGAGAATTCTTCCCCTCCTGCTGGGGTCTCTTAGTTTCCTGTTGGGCTCATTTGTAAGCAAGAGGCACTTGACTATGTGAAAAATCCAGCCGGAGAGATTAGAAGTCCTCTACGGTCTTTTGCTCAAACCACCTGGATTTGCTCATAAGAACATCCCAAAATCCAGGGGGTGGGACTGACCGGTGACATCAGCTGATCAATCAAGGGATGATGGACACAATGGCAGGACTTCCACTTTCTGACCCTGGAATGCGCGCGCACACGCACACGCACACGCACACGCACACAGCAGCATGATTCAGTGCATCGACATTTTGCTTTACTAATGCACATCAGCGGTCTATGAAAGGTAAGGACATGGACATTTATGGACATCCATAAGACACATAAACCCCATTTGCTTCATCACCCTCAGAGGTCAGTGTGTTTCCATTTTTAGTCTTACTTAGGGAAAAAAAAAAAAAAAAAAAGCTAAATACTGAGAAATATTGAGAACCAACTGGCCACCTATGGTAATGATACTTAGGATGCAGGCAGATGTACCGTATTCATATTTTTAACACGCGTAGGCAAATACGTTTCATATATCCTTCCTCTTTCGAGCGCTGCACACTGAAGATGTTGGCCGATGGCCAGTCAGGGAGCGCTGTACAAATAGGCGTCCTGTCAGGCACAGTTTGAGCCCAGAAGCCAATCACTGCTCTCGGTTTCAGGCAGCTCGTGGAACACAGTTGTAAGTCAGCTTTATGACAAGATGGAAAGGCTGCCTGGTGAAATGCAGTTAATTTCAGCCATCGAAAAAGGTGTTTGAGTTCAATGAAGGGAAGTCCGTCACTCAGATATTAACATCCTGCAGGGATAAGCTCAAACTGATAGAGCGAAGGACCGTACAAGGATGATTATTACGTGTGCGCGTACGCGAATGTGGGCGCGCTGGGGCGGCGGCATTAGCCGCATACTCCTCTCAGTCATGAAGATCGTTTCGGATGTACATTTGTCACCATTGAAATTAGCAATAAACTTATGCACCAGCATTTCAGCTCTCCATTCAGTGCTTTGACAGGTAGACACAAAGCGCGCTTGGAATAAGGCGGCTACCAAGAAAGCGCGGCACTGTCGGATACACGTGACAATACTCGTCATTTCCATCTAGTGGATAGTTTCAATATTGTACCCGGGTTTCGATATTTGACGCTATTCAGAGGACAGCATGACATTAAACCAGTGGTTCTCAAACACGGTCCTGGTGCCCCCGAGTTCGTTCTACCCACCATCGCAATCGTATGTTTCTCATAAAATATCGATATTAATATTGTTTGACCAAATTAAGCGCAGTTCATGTTTAAAGCATTTGTTTACCATCTCAAACCTCATTTTGACAGAAATATCCATCTGTGCAATGAGGAAAGATCTTCGAACATTTTGAATTAATTTTTCTTCATTGCAAGCAATGTCAGAAGACACCATTTTCTAAACTGATCAAATTAGACAGAAAAATCAGTAAGCACCGAATTAAGTTGCTGAAGTTGCTTAAGAATTATTTCAAAGTATTTTGCTTGAACCTATTATAAACATGACAAGACAGGTCTTACAATCATTTACTTGCCTAATATTGTTGGTTTTCACAACCATCAGTCCATGGATCCAGTCAGGAACCAACTGACTGTTTCTGCAAAATTTTTTCTCCTCTTTCTGAGCAGTTGTTTACTACAGCATATCACACTGTCAATATGGAATTTTTATTCCTCATGGCATGTATAGATATGTTAATATGTGGCTTTAGAAGAAACTGCTTGCAGCATAAATTCACCGAATTAGGGCAAATTAGCAGGGTATTTTTTGTACTTAAATCCAACTTTAATTCATCAGCTTGTCAGCAGAGGACGGGCTTCCCCACTATAACTGGGTTCCTCCTGAGATTTCTTCCCACTGAGGAGTTTTTTCTCACCAGAGTTTGAGGATTTCCCTCTCGATTGGGAGGTTTTTTGCCTCATTTGCCATGTTGAGGTTTAGAACAGGCACAGTCCCTTTTCCCTCTGTCGTCTTTCCGACAGTCCTGTGAGAAGCACTGCACAAATAAAATTGAACTGAATTATCAAGTTAGTTAAAATTCAACATTTGCAACTGAGGTTTGAACAAATAAAAGCTAACAAATAGAGCACCAGAACGGAGTCTGAGAACTACTGGGTTAAACAGACATTTCTCTTTGGGAAACTTACATTACAATCTTTAATAGACAATGCCTTGTGTTATAATTTCTCATTAGCCGCCAAATGGCCATTTTGTTTCAACTCGTTTTAATCACAAGGACACTAACCTAAATGATTAACGCCCTTGTGTCTGCTAGGTGGCTTTGATGATCGCTCCCATCAGGGCGTTAAAGGAAAGCTACCTCGCGGCGCTTCGCCTGAAATTTTTTGGCTGGACCAATCAGCAGGCAGCTTTGGTGTTGACGTCATTTCCTTCTTCAAAAGCCAATGCATTGCGTCTACATTCGGCTCGTAGATTACACGAATCGAAAGTGTAATCACACTGAACACATGCAGAGTGCAAACGCATTGTTAGACATAGTGCACCTTTCACTTTGACGAGGCTTTGGTGGGAATTCGATATAAGAGGAATAGGGAAATTTATGTTGAATGAATCCAGTAGTTGGCGGTAATACACCAACAGGTCTGTCAACCGCCATAAAACCAAAAAGAAGAAGAAGCCTCCCACTCATAACGAGGCCGCGCAAAGCACTTTGAGTGCTTTCGCTTACAGGCGTTAGTATAGCGACAGTTGAGGAGCGCATCTTGAATAAATTGGAAGGGAAATTCAGCATTGCTTCATCACATCCACTCTCACGCAAAGAATATTCATGACTACCTTTGCACACAATCACAAAAACGACGTACTTATTCCATTTTGGCATTTATTTAATAAATAAATTTAAGAAACAGTTTAGCAAAAAAGGTGACTGGGAGGATGAAATTAAAAGGCACTTTAAACGAATGTGGCGTGAGGCTCTGAAGCGGTGCGTCCCTTAGCAGTGGTCCTCCAGCGGAAACATGACACATACATTTCGAAACAAGACACCCGGACTCAAAAGCGGTAGTGACAGCAAAGCTACATGACACCCAAAAAAAAAAAAAACAGTAATAAAGAACACATACTAAGAAAACATCAATATTACATCAAAATATTGAAATTAAAAAACGACTTTTCAATAAGACCATGTGGTTATTTTTGGCAATGTTTAACAATTAGTGAGAGACCTGAGTTTTTAGAATCTTGAGCGCTCCCCTCCATTACTGCCTTTTTACTGGGCAACAGAGAAAGAGGACAAATTAAGGACATCTATTCAACTGAAGTCTTTCTACCATTAAGACAGGTATCTCCTCTCTATAGGTCCCCACTAGCACTGATTGTTTTTTCTCTAAACACAAGAACAAGAGTTTAAAAAAAAAAAACAAAAAACTCACTTCCTGTCCGTAAACAACTTCCTACAAGTCACTTCCTGTGTCTGTGACAGAGCACAGTATTCCATCAACGGCTTACTTTATTCGCAGCGAGTAGCTCTGCTGAAGACCAGCGACCTCCACACAGCACATTTTCAACATGTTTACCCAGGTCCTGTCAAGCACTTATAAAACGGAACTTAAAGAAACCCGATCGGCTCTCACAATCAACACAGGCCCCCTGAAAAAGGCAGGACCTCAGCATCACTGATCTTGCCAGTCCAGTGGCAACATCCTCAAAAGAGGGAGGGGAAAAAAAAAAAAAAAAAAAAACACAATAAAAACATTTTTAAAAAGGAGAATCCAAGTTTATACATACAGTACATTTATCAAAAAAATGCATAGAGGAGCAAAATTATTAGTAAAACAGAAGGAGCGGCCAAATTGCATTGCTATTGTACGGTGACTAAAAAAAAAAAAAAAAAAAAAAAAAAAAAAATTGAAAGTTTAAAAAAAAAAAAAAAAAATACCCCCCCCCCCCCACCCCACCCTTACATTGCATCCATCTAAACCCCCACATTCAATCCCCATGTAACTGAAATTACCCACATTTCCCCCCTCCCCCAGGATATTTTGCATACAGTGTTGTTCCGAGGCTCCTGACGCCCCATCATTTGCCCTCGTATTTGGGGTTCACCACAGTGGTCACAGCGCTCTTGTAAATGGGGTTCTCTCCCTGCAGGAGGGGGAAAAAAATAAATAAATAAATAAAAAAAAAACAGAACAATGAGTCAGCTGCCTTCTTTTACCCAATCAATTAAAGACACTTCACCATCCACACCATGACAAAATAAGGTATAAATGCACAGCACACGACGCCGGCCAATCAAATTACAATTATCAGGAATGACCGAGGACACAAATTTTACATTATGGGTTCCCACAATGAGAGGTCAATGAACTATAATTTACACCATGACTGTAATGGGTTAAATCCCACACAACGTCCTATTATGGACATGCAGTACCAGTTCTGAACAGTAGAGGACACAAATATGCTCAATGCAGCGTACTCAAACACCAAGTCCACCCCCTTAGATCATGCCTCCATCAGGAGCATTCATTTAAAATAAACCCATATATGCGCAGGTCTCGCATCGTTTCTTCTGCTGTTGTTAGTTACCGGTAAACAAAGCGAGTGATGCTGATTTTACACAGATCCCAGCGACGGAAAGCGCATCCAGGAACACTGACATTTAATCATCATCGAGTGAGCAAGCGGTGACTAACAGGTCGGGAAATGATCAGTTCATCTTAACATCATTCGCTCATTCCAGACGGACGAGCTTGGAGTTCATGCTGTGGGGAAAATGCTCTCTCTTCCTTCTGTGATGTCATTAGAATGATAGGTAATAGGTGTAGCCCAATCCCCCAGAAAACCACAAACATAGCACCTGATCTGGCAAACCTCTACAGAGGACACTTATTGAAGCTGGTGAAAATGCAGCAGACCATCTCTCTCCCAGACCATGAAAAAGTAGAAGCTGGTCTCCACCACAAAAATGCCTGAGATCCTTCAAGCAACCACACTGCTCTCCCTAAAACAGGTCAATTTTAACACCACATCGATCCAGGGACCAACTCTGATAAGAAAGTCTTCCAAGTGCAAGGTCACAAAAATGTGGTTAGAATGTCCAGCTCTGACTGTTCTATACTCATGTCACAGTCACCACTGACCTGGGAACTGGAATAGTTATTCAAGAACATCGAAGAATATTTGCAATTTTTAACCTCCGCCGAGGAGGTTTATGTTTTCGGTGCCGTTTGTTTGTTGGTTTGTTTGTTTGTGAACAAGATAACTCAAAAACTAATAGGTAGGTGGGTATTAAGTCAAGGAACAGGTGATTAAATTTTGGCATGTCTAGGCCAAAGTACTCCTGAGATATACTCCAAAGTTCAAGATTTCAAGTCTTTTTTTTTTTTTTTTTTTCCCTCTCCCGCCACCACCCCCCCCACTTTGGAGGACAACTTTATTCATTTAATCAGTAATATAATTAAGTATGAATCCTCCTACCATCACCCAACAAAACACACACCCATGAAAAACAAAAAATAAAAAAAAAAAAAAAAAAAAAAAAAAAAAACTAAAAAAAAAAACAATACAAAACAATAAAAAACAATAAAGATTACATTCACAGAGTTTTATATTTTTGGCATTTCTAACTATTAGCTCATCCATTCCATCTCTTTGTTATGCCCAACCTTCAGCCTCCCGAATTTTATCCCATCTTTTGGCATAAATTACAAGACCCGTCTCATAGGTCATCGCACACTCAATTCTACTGTAATACATGACAAAATTCTTGAATCTCTCAAGTCTTAACTCCCCAACAGATGTCAACCTGAAAATAAATATTTTTGCAAGATATACAATTATATTACATATTTGATGTTTTTCTTTAGTTACATCACCCAGTAATACCTTAAATAAATCTAGTTGTATACTATTATACTGAGATATCCAATTTTGCACCTTTATCCAAAAAAGGGCTGTTACAGGACAGTACCAAAACAAATGGACGACTGACTCCGCTTCCTCTTGACAGAATCGACAGAGGGGTGACGGCTCAATTCCCCAGATATTTAGCATCTTTTTTGTTGCTAGAAACTTATATATTAGCTTATATTGAAAATATCTTATCTTCGGATCAAGTGATGTATTGTAAAGAATTTTGAAGACTTTATTCCATGGAACTGGTGTGTCTAACAAGTTTTCCCAACTATCTAGAATTCTATATGGTGTCGCAACTAAATTCTTTATTCTTAAGTAAAATGTGTATATATGTTTATTAATCTTTATTTTCTTTAACCATTGTACCATTTTCATTTGAGGCAGACAGACTAAATGTCCTCCTGGTCTTTTAATAATTTTTGATTTCCAAGTATTTGGTAAAGCTCCAATAAGTTGATTATATTGTTGCAGTGTGCAGACAGTTCCATAAACACTAGTTAATTGTCTGTAGGACATAATTTTATTTTCCTCATTCACTATATCCTTTAAAAAAATTATTCCGTTATCGAACATGCGGTTCCAGAAAATCATTCTTCTATCAACAAGTATATTGGAATTTAACCATATTATTTGTTGTAGAACTTGTTCTGTATTTTCTGGTGGATGAAACTGAAATTGCAACCAACTCTGTAGAGCTTCTTCCAGAAAAATGGAAACACTAAAAAACATGTCAGTAATTAACTTAATATGCACAGGTTTAATCTGCAGGAATGGGAAGAATCCTTTTTCAAACATAGGATGGACACTTTTAAGTAACTTACTGGAAAACCAGTTTGAATTGAAATAGAATTTTGGAATAAGGGAGGCCTTCAGTGAAAGATTTAAAGCTTTTAAATTTAATAATTTTAGGCCACCAGATACATAATCATTGAAGAAATACACACGTTTAATTTTATCAGGTTTGTCATTTCATATAAATTTAAATATCTTCTGTTCATAAATTTTGAAAAATGATTCTTTAGGAGTAGGTAATGCCATGAATAAATATGTAAACTGGGATACAATTAATGAATTAATCAGAGTTATTTTGCCATAAATGGTCAAATGTTTCCCTTTCCATGGGAGAAGAATTTTTTCAATTTTACTCAGTTTATTATTGAAATTAACCGTTGAAATTTCACTAATATTTTCTGGAATGTGTATACCGAGAACATTGACCGGTCCATCTGTCCAGTGAAGTGGTAGATTGCATGGATGAGTGAAATTTTTATTTTTCAAGGAACCAAGTCTCAGTATTTGACATTTTTCGTAATTAGGGTTCAGCCCAGATTGTTTTGAGTATTCATCCAGGTCTTTTGTAAGACACTGAAGTGTTTCATAATCAGAATTCAGTAAAAAAATGGTATCATCGGCATACATTGAAATTTTTGTTTTCTTGCATTTCTAGACCTTTGATATTATTGTTTGCTCGTATTTTTATAGCAAGTACTTCTATTGCCATAATAAACAGATTTCAAGTCTTTCCAATGGGCCGGAGTTCCAATCGCCGTGCTTTTGGCTTTGCTGCCCCCTGGCGGCGGAGGTTCTGCGCTCTCTGAGTGCTCTTCTAGTTTTATATGTAAAATAGGGGTCAGGAAATTGGAAGCAAAAAAAAAAATAAAAATCCAGGAAACCAGGGACCAACTTAAAGGTGCACTGTGCAAGTCTGTTGACATCACTTCCGTTGACATTTGAACTCAAACAAAACAGAGGTAGCCCGCCCCTCCCTCCACTAGTTCCCTCCTTCCCATGCTTCCATAACAGTCAACTCTTGTCGGTGATTGGCCGGGACAGTTCATGTTATGTTATGGGGCACAGCCTGTGCCCCTTGTGTTTATTTGCAGTTTTGTTTGCAATTGTGATGCCTGGGCAGTCTCCAGAGCCCGGGGATTTTTTCCTTTTAACAGTGAATTCAGGGGCAGGCAGCTAGCGAGCCAATCGTGGGGAGATGTCGGGAAATTGAGACAAAAATATAATCGCGCAGAAAATAAATAAACTTCTATAGTGCACCTTTAAGTTACAAACTGGCAAAAGAACCCCAAACGTCTCGCCTTTGAGTTTCTGCAAAATTCTAACTACAGGAACAGGAGAAAAATACATCACTGATCTGGCATTCGCGTAGATGGCATCCTCACTATTCCACAAGCACTGTGACACCGCTAGCAATTTCTCCGCTCCACTGGCTAAGTGGTCTTACCGTGTCCCATTTGGCATTCATCTTCTCCTTCTCGAACTTGGCGAACTCGCGGCGGTCGTGGATGATCATGAGCAGCTTCCAGATGAGCAGCAGGGCGAGGCCGATGAGCACGATGCCCGCCACCACGCCCGCCACGATGGGGATAATGTCAGGGCCCGCCGGGCACTCTGCCACAGAAAAAAGGAACAGCATGGGAAATGTAATTAAAAAAACCCTACCACAGCATACTGCATTTAAGACAAGATGGCACTGCAGGCCAGAAATCTCCAAACTTCTTGGTAAGTCTACAAATTCAGGTCTTCTTGATCAACAAGATTTTTCAAATCCCAGGATACACCATTCTGGAGATACTTCAGCAAAGCGGTATCTAAAAGCCATTCCTTCATACAGTATAAATCCTAACTCCATTTTAGCAATTCAAACCAGGGACGGTCAATTTAATTGCGATGAGTAACGAATCTGAGCAATGGGCAGTTTGGTATTGGCCCCCAGGATCCCTTCCTGGCACTACAATGATTTTCTCCAACGTCCAACAATTCCTGATTAATACATAACACTAGCTTACTAACAGCAGAATGTGCCACTATAGAGGTCGTCTACCCTCAACATGTAATCAAAATGCTTCTCCTCGCTAGACCACACCGCTTAAGCGAACATCTAATTTTTTGGTCATTCATGCAACTTGTGTAACTTCCTACCCAGAACAAAGCATCCAAAGTGTCTTGGTCAAGTCAACCATTCCAAAAATGCACCACTATCAAGACATTCAATAGCCTGTCTTCAAAAAAATGCTTTTCCTCTCCAAGATGACAATTCCCAGTAAATATCTCCTCTTCCCATATCATGGTGCTTGTAGAAGCTTCATCTCCAGAGAGGTTATCACTATAAAAATATCTCTGCTTCCTATATAATGAGGTTTTGAATGCTTTCCCCCTCAGAACTCACTCGTATAAACATCTGAACTTATTTTGTAATGAATTTGGCTAGAGCAGTTTCCCCGCAACCAAGTTTTTTTTTTATAAGTGGACAATTCCTACAATTCACCATCACTCAGATACAGCACGTGCGCGACACTACACCCATGCTGCTGAAGACCCCTCCTGCCCAGGTCAAATCACTCAAGTGAGCATCTCAACTTCCTATATCACAGTGCTTTTACAGGCTCTTCCATCCCGAAACAGACCACTCTCGTCCAAGCTTCTTAATCAACCTTCTTGCAATCACAACTGAGAACCTAGCAAACATATCACATTCTCATATCGCCATTTTGTTTAAGACATTTTCCAGCCCAGAGCAGACCATCGTACCCAGCTTCTCAGCCACGTGGACTTCTTTCTCGGTGTTGTTGACGGCGTAGGTGAAGTAGAACCAACAGTCGTCGGCGTCGCGCTCCTTGCAGTGGACGAGCGGGAAGCTCTGTACGGGCTGGGGCAGCTTGGACTGGTCAGAAACCTTGGTCAGTTTGAAGTCGTTGCATTCCTGGTCGCATACGTCCTTCTTCTCGCCAGTCCCAAAGGCTCGGCACTGCACGCACTCCCTGTAAGGGGGTCACCGAACATCTCAGAAGGGCTTTACAGCTCTGAACACCTCTTGGGAATGCATCATTGGAGAAAAAAAAAATTGTCCTCTAATTTTTGCCCGACCTGTTGGGTTGAAACATTGGCTTACAGGTCAGTAAAGTATTGTAAGCTACAAACCACAGTGCGGACACAGGTTAGATATGCAAACAACTACACTGAACAACGGACAGGTAAAGGACTGGTACAAGGACCAGTTAAGGGACACGTATGAGGGATACCTATGGGACAGGTACACAGGTAAGGGGTGAGCGTCCTCGGAGGGACAGACTCACTTGTGCTGGGTGCAGACGCTGGGGCAGGTGGGGCAGATCTCGCAGGTGGGGCCCTGGAATTTGGGGTCGGTGCACTTGCAGGTCCCGCACTCGCATTCGCCCCGCCCATTACAGATCTGCTTGTTGGAGGCCAGGCAGGTGGAGGTGTCCAGTGAGCAGTCGCAGGCGCTGCCCGTGTAGTTGGCGTCGCACACGCACACCCGACATTCACATCGGCCATGACCTGCAGGGGGCGCCAGAGAGACGTGGGTCAACCCAGCCCATCATCCCACATGCCCATGATGTGCAGAGCCTGTGGTGAGCAGGACTTTTCAGTTTTTGAATGTTAGACTAGTTTTGGCAGATAAGGCTTTTGAATGTGACGTCACACCACATACAGAACAGTCAAAAATTCAAAAATAATGGAACTCAAACACGTCAAACATCTGTGCTTGGCAACTACACAACAGACCAACTGTCAACTCATTTAACGACTTAACCCCCTTATTCTTTATGGGGTCCCACAGAACCTAACAGCCTTAGAATGGATTCTAAGGGAACTCATGGGTTATTAAAGTCATGCACATCAGTCAGGACACAATCCAGTCAAACATCAAAAAATTGTACTTAAATAAAATACATCTTGGTCACCTCAGAACTAAAACGAGTCAAACACTCGACACTCCAGCAACTCAAACATCAATTGGAAGCCAAAACATATTAATGCACTAACAGACCTCTGGGTAACAGATAGGAAACACCAGGAAAAGCTAACATGTCAAAAAGTTCAACAACTGCACCCCACATCAACACCGAACTCCAACTCCGTCATCATTTCATGGCCTTTCACTATGCAGACGAGTGGGGAAATTCGCATGTAAATTGACGATAATGTTAACAAGAAATCATTTAAAAAAGCAAGGGGTAACAATTAAAAATCTCACCCGAGGCAAACAAGGTAAAACTCTCACACTCATAACCTTGCGTGACGTGACAATAAACGCTCCATCCCACAGTCAGAAGTGCAACAGTGACCTGACTCTCTGACCAATCAGAGATCTGTCTAACTCCGCCATAACACAAAAAGGACCCTTTCCTGCTCCAGTACTTTAGCGCTCACCGCCACAGAGCTTGTTGTCGGAGCGGTCGCAGTTGAAGTTGTCGCACTCGCAGTACTTCCCGCTGAAGATCTCCTCTGGGTTCTCCCTCTTCCTGCACTCGCACGTGCCGCAGATGCAGTCGCCGGTGTTGCTGCAGATGTCTGTACTGTTGTCGCGGCGACAGTTGGCCTCCAGGTCGTCGCTGTTGACGTCCTCTGTGCTGCACTCGCACACCCTGCCGATGCGGCCCTCGTTACACCTGCGACAAAACCGAGGCTCCGCCACTCAGTAAAAATCAAATCCTGAGGAGCAATGGCTCAAACAGAGAAAGAACACACTCAGACAATCACAGAGAACCTGGACGCTCCCAAACCTAAACCAACACCCGTAAAACCCAGAGCAAAACTTAATCAAAACTCCGACAAATACCTGACAACTCAGTCCTCCTCCACCGGCTACTTTCCTGACAATTAAAAAAAATTTAAGGCGAGTTTTGATGCGTTTTATTTTGACAGACGCTTCTCAGTTGACTGATTTACTGTCCCTTCGCCGCTGTCTTGACACATTAAGCTCCGTAGAGATTAAGCTGACTCGAAGACAACTTCAACAACCAATGATATTTCGCGTCATACGAATCCCCAGTGTTCAACCCAGGGACTGTCGTTGCCACAATGCGATAATCAAATGTATTACATGACCAGCGTTTACGACATAAGTTTTTAAGGCATTGAATTGACTCACAGTGACCCGAAGAAAACCTGTGTCGAAACGTTGGTAAATTGTATAAATATTGTCGCATTCTGGCTGCGAGTGTGCTAATTCGTTCATCAAATCTAATCCGCCACCGGATTAACTTGCTCATTTGCAAAGGCTACGCAGTATGACGGCTTGTAAAACTGTTTTTCGCGAACATTCTGTTCAGTTGATCAAAAAGTCATCACGCATGTTCTTACATTGAGGACATGGCACGTGAATCATCTTTCGAATATTCTGAATCATGCACCCTTGAGACAGCACTTATTTAGCTTGGCTTAGGCTTTAACTGATGTTGTTTGCACTGATATTCATATTACAATTAGCTCAATGTTTCGCATTTAAATGTTTTCTTTTCACTTCTAGAAATATTTTAAACGAGTGGAGTGCCACCTTAAAATAAATAACATTGCTGCGAAAATGCTGAAATGAGAGCTGTAGTTAAAAAAAAAAAATTCATATCACATGTATTGTGTATGTCAGTGTGACCTATCAGATATCTTTTTTTTTTTATTTGTTAAACCATTAAAGTTCCTTCATCATTATAGGGTTAGGTAGGTGCCAGGCTTCCTCTGTTGTCGGAGCCATGCTTCCTCTCAATTCCAATTAAGTCCAACTCCTCATGAAAGTCAGCAAGCACTCCCTTTTAACTGCTAAACCATTTGCACATTCTCATTTTGCTGATATTCATTTTATAAATGCCAATTAAATGGCGATTCCATGATTTTTCCGTCAACATAGTGACTCAATATTTGTTATGGTTGAAAATGGCTAATTATTCAGGGCCAAAAGAAAACCCTCAGACATTTAAATGACTGAAATATTGAAATAGATGTACATTTGTAAAGAGATGTTCATTATTTTGAACTTACAACTGGAGAAGACGGGTAAATGATGCAAGTTTAGTAATAAATTGTATTAGAAAAAATGCTTCAAAGAAATGATTGCTGTGGTGTTGCAGTTGATTTATGCTTGCTGATAGTTTTAAATGTACTTGTGTTTGTGGTGCTAGTTAGTATTGTGCATGAAGTGGTGGCATGTATGCAAGGGTGTTCAACTTGGCAAAAAAGTGATATTTGACCGGAAAATTCTAAAACTTTCCACTGAAAAATAAATGAATTAAGCTGTCTGAGGTTCACTAGAATGCACTAAAGAGCACCACTGAAAAACTTTTTCACAGGGTGGGGGCGCATATTCCCCGGAGCCCCCAGACAAATACCTGCATGACCCTGAGCAACATTTCATCAAAACCTGCACCGCATGCACAGATACTGAATGACGTCTCGTTGGACAGTTTTTCACTCGCGTCAGGAGCGCTCGCGTGATGAAATTTGGCCCGCGCGCTGGGAGCGCTCTCGCGCGGCCAATTTCGAATCCTCACCTGCAGGCTCCGCACTCGAAGGTTCCGTTGCCCTCGTTGCAGATGGGGCTGTTGGGCTGGCCGTGGCTCTGGCAGGCGCAGTCGCAGATGAACTTCAGCACCAGCTCCACCTCCTCTGTGAAGCCCTGCGGCTTGATCTTCACCACCTCCGCCTTGCCGTGTGCCGGACACTTATTGGCCTTCAGGCTGATGTGGAAGGACACCTGCCGCACAAGAACTGATTAACTGACACACAGGATTAAGTATACAGAGGGAAGCACACCCTCACCAAACGCAGCGACACAGGAAGATGGCTGCACACGTGCACAGAGGTACACCGATCTAAACGCGCATATTCAAGCACCCATACTGGAGGTATACAATCCAGGTTCAGAATATCCTCCCCAGGGTTTTGCCAATTAACCCAACTCTTCAGGGGCAGAACTGAACGGAGAGGAGTGTAAACCAGCACAGGCCAGTAGACCAGCCCAGGGTTCAGTCTGCCCCAAAATGTGGTCAGGTGATCTGAGGGGTCATTGCTAATCATCCTGTGAAATTTGGTCAGGATCGGCTCAGCGGTCTTTACGTATAATTGTTCAAACACAAAGATAAACTTTATAAGAAAACGCATGAAAACAACACCCCTCTCGATAACTGGCTGAGTTAACAGGCAAAACAATCATGGGGGGGGGGGGGGGATGGGGGGGGATGTTTAATTTCTGAAACCTGGACTTCAGACCTCAAAACACGTGCACATACTTTGCGAGCACACGCTCAGTAGCAGATTTATCTGCCCACCTCGTCTCCGATGGAGATGTTGGAGCACTTCCGTCCGTTCTCCCCCTCCCCGATCACACCGTTTTTGCAGTGGGACTGGTACGTCATGGACACCCCTTCCGGAAGCTTGCTGTTCTCCAGGATCACCTCGGATGACAGCGACTGGAAGGCCAAAGTATCAAGGGCGTAAGCCGCTCACTCTCAACAATACTCTCCAACAGTTTCAGACTAACACCACTCATCATGAAAAGACACGTAACATATCACAGAACCTACTGGAACACTGGCAAGTGTCCATTGACAAGGAAAAAGTAACCTGCATAGATTTACACAAATTTCCTCACACCACAAGAACTTAAGTCCATGCGGCACTCATGGTCAAATGCCCTCAACCTCAATAACCCAAAAAACCTGAGCAATAGACGGTTTCAAATCACCTCTGCTCAATTTAAAATGACACAGGTTCAACCAGGACCACAACTTCAATTCCAAAAACCCTCCAACTGCTTCAAAACAAATGCTCCAGTGCCAAAAAAATGCCGGTGTGAAACTCTCAAGGCTACAGCCAAAATTCCAGGCTAAGCTACTTTGAAGGACGTGGCAGGATTAAATGTGACTTATGAGTCTCAGAGAGGAGCACAGAAGCTTTCAGCAATGGGCCAACGTCTCAATCCTCTTCCCCAACCAAAGAGAAGGCGTCACATTCCTCAACAGAACGGCTTTAGTCTCCACTAGTAACTGTAGCACAACTATTAAATTATCAAAACAGGATGGCAAGGATTCCCTCACAGATTAGTCCACATTAAAAATGGTTTCTTTATAGAGATATATGCCCCGAATAAATGCATCTCCACTGCCGGATTAGGCATATGATGAGGCTAATGACGTACTGTAATAAATAAAATAAATGTACCTCAGGGTTAATACTCCCAGCAAACTAACTCAGCTTAATCCTCCCTTTTCCAACTGTTCCCAATCAAACTCTGAGACATTCAACCACAGAAGCTTCATCACAAGCCCATACAAGCCCATCTGTCTTCATTCCTCCACCATTTAACTACTCATAAGAGCAAAAACACCATCAACACTGCTGCAAGGCATATAAATTTGAGAGATCAGTGTTGTGAGGGACATTTATCGAACAGAGACAGAGGCGCAGAAGTCTATTGAGACATTGCAGGGCTGGTTATGGAGTTCAAGAGCAGCAGACAGTTTCAGACTCACGTTGTAGGCCTCAATGATCAGGTTAATCACATTGCTGGAGTTTGACGAGAGGGTCCCCACAGCAGACTTGGGGATCAGGTTCTTCAGCTCCTGAAGAGGTCAGCAAACACAGGTCAGATCTTCAGCACAAACCAGAACAAGACCACACTGCCATCAATACTCCTCCAACTATGGAATCCTGTTTTCAAACCCTATCAAGGTGAGGTCTAGAAGCATCCGAGCCCAATTCATTCCTCTGGGTAAAATAGTTTGAGAAAACGTGTTTTCACTTATCCCGACGGACGGGTGGACAGACGGACAAGCTCCAGTGAAATATTCCCCACTTTGCTTTGTTTCGTAATGAGGGATAATGATCAATGTTATCGCTGGGTATTTATCGATGAAACCTCCGTTAGGGGTATTTTGACAGTCTTCAGCTCCCACCTTGTAAACGGCTTGGAAATCGTTGGTGACAGCAAAGATGGTCTGAATGTTGTTGTCACTCAGCTTCTGGACCAGATGGGCGATTGAAGGGTAGTCCTGATGATATTAAGAGAAATATAATATCAGTGGTCAAAGCGTAATTTCTCAGCCATTTCTCAACATAATAATAATCAGAATTAACAAGAGAAGTTAGTCGCCCACAGAGTGCAGGTCTACTCCCTACAATGTCAAACTTCACTTCCCTTCATCCTATTCATATCAGCAAACAAACAATCAACGTAATCGTAACCAATCCAATTGCAACCAAGTGCTGCGCTGCTAAATTTTGGGCCAAAAAATGTCCTTAATAGTGTTGAATTTTCTAATGCCATAGAAAAAAATATAAAACCAGAGAATTAATTGTAGTGATGACTCCAGTTTGCAATGCTCAAGCAGTCATATTAATGAGGTCCCACCACCTCAATAATTACTCAAAATTTGCAACCTGTAGGGTGATGAAGAGGTTGGAGCCTTTTCTGTAAAAACAGCCCCGACGGTCAAAAATAATCACGTTATTCTTCCTGATTGCCGGTATCGTCCGTCATGAGGTTCATACTGACTATTAAATCGATGGAATACTTAAATTCTGGGGAACACTACTGGTATCAAAAGGTGCCCTTTTTTAGGCAGGCCGAGGCGCCAAAACGGTTTGAACAAACTCCCTCGATGACCACGGCTCCTAACAGTGATGTTTAAGGGGTAGGTAGTAATGACTTGAATGGCTGAATTACACAGGCTGTTAACTGCAATGTCACAGATCTTTCAGAATATATGCCCTGTCAGCAACTAGGGTTCTTCTGGGAGAAAACGGTTGTATAAACTCAGAGTGCAATGTGGCTGAAGATGGACAAACATAATAGTGGCTCATGGTGTACATGTTGTATAAACCCAGAGTGTACTGCCGCTGATGATGGACATACGTAATAGTGGCTCATGGTGTACATGTTGTTCTCGAGGTGGCACCTCCCGTCATTCGGAAGCACGATTCCACCCAGTTTTCCATCTCCGGCGAAGTGGAACCCAGCGTCGGTGGAGAAGACCAGGAGGCGAGTCACGTTTCTCCAACCAATGTGCTCCTGCAAGGGGCGGAGTCAAGAAACACATACTTGAGGACGGGAGGGAGCCGAGGGGAACTGGAGGACATCACCTGCCCGGCGATCACCTTCCACGACAGATGCCGGCCTACTGTCGAATGCACAGAAACCTAACAAGAGCAAAGCCACCTCCCGCAAACACAAATCAGAGTCAACAATACACTGAAGAACATGGAGAGCAGATCCAGAAGAGGGCCTACGGAGGGGGGCCCATCCCAGAACTCAATGGGCAAGAGTTTCCAGTGAGCCTGACGTGCACGACTTTGGATGGTGGGATACAACCAGATGAAAACAAACGCAAACACAGGAAGTACATGAAATCTCGACAAAGAGAGGCCCCCGGCCTCGGATTCAAACCTACAACCTTCTTACTGCGAGGCAACAGTGCAACTCATTTCACCACCATGTGACTAAGATTAAACTTTTGCCTTGCAACAGGATGCAGATGGTTGCTCCTCCACACGAACGACTAGACATTTCACTTCTCGGAGTCAGGTGATGTACAGCAGTAAGAACAAAGGGCTCAATGGCACCTCTCAACCGTGCAAATTAACCTGCAGCCTCACACTACTCACAAAGTCTTCCCCAGCTTGGGTTCATCAAATTTTTTACTGCCGTTTCTTTTTTTAAGTTAGGAGTTGGTTGAGGATGAATCGACACCCACCCCGCACACGGCCACTTGCATGATGGCGTCGAAGCCGCCTTCGGGGGAGTCCAGGTTGCCGGAGATCTGCTGCTGACTGACCAGCCGGTTGAACTGCTGCCCGTCGCTGGTGAGCTTCAGCACGTTCTTGTAGCTGAAGGGGCTGGTGCAGTTCTGGTCCCCGGTGCAGGGATTCAGCAGCTTCGCCGGGGTGGTACTGATGTAGGGCATCACCGTCTTCTCCACAAACGACCCGAAACCTGCACAGGACAAGTCACAGAGGATGAGCGTTACCCCACCCAAACAAGGTCATACTGCCGGCAGCACAATTAATAATTTGATTAGTTAGTCATATATAGATTATGATGAACCCATTCAACCCGTCGAGTTAAGATCTAATGTCTTCATGGTTTTCACTTCAACAATTAAAACAAAAACCTGAAATAGCTAGAGAAAGATAGCCCAAACCTGTTCCTGAAGAGATCAGATGGGAGTTCTCAGTTGGTCTCCAGGAACAGGGCTGGGCGGCCCTGCTCTAGCTGTTGAATGAGGTTAGCTTTGTTAGGGCTGGAGTGAAGACCTAAAGTACATCTCCAGGAACAGTGGTGTCTCCCATAGGTATCCTTACCTATCCTGAAATCAGAGGTTATCTTTTTCATCTCTTTCATCAGGTCCGTTCCCAAGTTCTTGACGTTCTCCAGATCGTCTTTCATGGAGTAGGAGAGGTCCATCAAGTAGTACAGATCAATGGGGTAGTCTTCTGCCCTCTTGAACTTCAGGTCAAATGACTGAGTTTCACCTGGCAGTGAGAGAGCAGAAGGAGTTTAACATGGACAGTCCTTGCCAACAGAGGCCACAAACCTAATGCCAGGGTCACACTGTAAGAGAAATAAACAGATTCTGGATCTGGTCCCCTGATCAATGACTGCCAAAAAATCCCTGATTTTTTGATGGTTTTGAAGATTCTTGTCAGATTCTCATGTGGTGTTGAGTGTGTTAAGATCTTATCTTCTCCTGAATGACTTACAAACTTAACAAGGCTGCCTCTCATCGAAGGTCACAAATTCTGAACGTATTCAAAATTTAACATGCTGCCCGATCCAATATCCTGCACTTCAGGGGGAAGCCAGAGGCCTGCTGAGGACACCGCATGCGTATGCCCAGTGATGCGGGAGAGACTGCGCTGGTAAATGGGCCCCTTATTGGCCATTAAACTGCCTATTCTTAGCTGCCCGTGCCTTTCGAGAATAAATCAGAAAGATAGATAGTTAGGACTGCAGAGTGGCTCAGCTATAAAAATCGAAGACCGACACGTGGCACAGGCATCTCGATCAGGGGGTTTTCTGCAATTACATGCTCTTTGCCAGCAGTTTGCGCTTACGACAGTCATATCTGATCCAGAGATTCTGAGAGACCTGAGAAAAGACTCTGGTCGATCGCATATATAGAATCTGTCCCTGTAGGTGGTACATTTTTGGCCAAAGTCCCTGCATCAGTGAAAATTTACAGTAAAATGTTATGGGTGGAGTTTCCCAGGATTTTTAACACTTGCTCAGATGAAAACATTTGTCTCATGTGGTCCAGGCTAAAGTAAGCCTTGATCTATACGCAAGAAAGGTAATGCGAATCACCAATCCTCCAGAGTTAATCTGCTGAATCTGCTGTTTGCTTCCACTCAGCAGCCATCTTAGGCCTCAGAAACAATGTTTGTGAATTCTTAAGTCACTAAAACAAAGCACTTCACTGCTGAAATTTAACAAAAATGGCTGGCGCTGCAACCCTCCCGGACAGAAGGTTGTGTACAGCACCGGCGAGCCTCATATCGGAGATTTCAAACGGGCATAAATCAGTCTTAATAAATACTTTAGTCTTATACTTTGACTTACAATCTTATATTGCTTCCCCATAATAAGACAAACATTCTGCTGAAAGAGGAGCCATTTTGACACTTTCAAAATTTGCCCGAAGGACCGGAGTGTTTCAGCAGTGAAGCAAACCGTTTCTTAAACACACCAACACACACTGCTCATGAGAAATTAAGATGGAGAGCCAGCATCACAGGGGCTGATTCAGCCTCATCGCTGACCGAATACAACTGTAAACAAAGATTCTCCTTACTGCACTGTATTTAGCGTAGGACATCGCTGAATCGACGCCTGTGACACCGGCCCATTAAGACGGACGATGAGACTGAAACAGCGGTTGATGTGAGCGTTTCCTTGACAGTGTGCAGTGGCGAGGACGCACCTGAGCGGAGGTTGAAGGTGATCTTCTGCGGCTGGACCTGCGTAATGTCCTCGGGCCTCACTTTCTCCGTCTTGTCCTTGCGGTTGGTGACGGCCTTGTTCTTGTTGATCTTCAAGCTGCCGCGCGGATTCTCGATGGCCGTCACGTTGCAGCCCTTCTTCCGCAGAGACTCCAGCTCATCGCAGCGCGCGGACGTGGGCTCTCCTGGCTTCAGGAATTTCTGGAGAAGGGGCCAGAGACGAGTGCAGGGTCAGGTGGGTGTCCGGTCAGGCAGGACGTGGGGGGTCAGGAGTCAGGACATAATTTAGAAAATGGGCCTTGAGGTTGGCTCATGTGACTGGGATTCAGCAGGGTTTAATTTCCAAGCCCCAAAGTATCCACTAAGGCCAGTGCAGCTGTGGGGCCCCTGAGCAAGACCCCTAACACCACATGTGCAGGGGGGGTACTGGCCCAGCTACAGTCAGTAAAACCACCAATGAAATGACTGGAATGCAATGTAGTTTAACACCAGCAGCTTACCTTCAAGGCCTTTTTCTTTTTTTAAAACAAGTAATTAGCTGAATCTCAATGTCTTCTCATTCCAAATAAACAAAACTGAAAGCACAGAAGCACCCCAACCCACCAACCTAACTCTGACAGTGCTTTTATTCCTGATTCAATTCATATTTTTATACCTCTATACGACTGTGTGTGTGTCTGTGTGTCTGTGTTTCTGTGTTTCTGTGTTTCTGTGTACGCGCGTGCACGTGTGGGGTGCGGTGGGGTGTGTGCGTCTGTGTGTGGGTGGGGGTGGTGACCCAGTGACCAGTGCACTTACTTTCAAAAATAGCTGTAATGGGGTATTTGAGCATGTGTCAGTTGATTAATCTGATGTACTACATCAAGTTTGATAACAAAGCCGCAAAAAACCCAACCAAAAAATGTTTTGTAAACCCCTTTCAAATTTTGAGTCACTAATTCTTTTCCATGCCGCAGCCCGACACAGTCGTGACCGTAAGCACACTATAACTCAGTCCTGTAATCTGCCGTGCCACTCGGCTCTTTAACGCTAACTGAAGCGGGTCGACACAGAGCCTGAGCTTCTAATTATCCGGCCCGTTTTTGTTCTGGGGCACAAAATAAGTAGTATTTACAGCGGAGGGGCCTTCATCAGACCAGGCGAACAGTAAACACGAGCCCTGTAGATACTGCGGCTTTTCCCCTTACCGCCATTCAGAACACTCAACAGCAGGCCAACTTCCTGTAGCGGCTCTGCGATTCAGCCACAACAAAGACGAACTACAGCGCAAAAACAAGCAGAACTGGGAGAGACTTGTGCACAACAGGCTCCTCTGTGGTATAAACTAAGAGTAGGTTGACATTACTTTATGTTCTGACAAAAAAGGTGGCAGTATTCATTATCTTACAAGTACGAGGCATTTTAAACTCAGCACAATTATTGGCTGAACAACAGTACCATTCAAGTCCACATGCAACTGTGGTAAACACAATGACAATAGACTGGTAAAGATACAGGAAAGGGTTCATTATCTTGAACATAAAGAGTGAAACTGCTGATTGCTGAAACAGACACTCATACACAAAATGCTGACAAGTATCCATCAAATATCCTACTCCCTGGCTTATTAAACAGCCTCCTCTAGTGAAAAACTTATTTTCATACCGCATTCAAAATTCAAAACGGGCCAGTGGAACTTATTAGTGCGTTAAAAAGAGTTGTGGATCAAAAATGAATTTTTTAAAAATGTGGTGAAAATGCAGTAGTTGGCAAAGCGCAGTTTCAATATCATACACCTTTATCCTGCTGCGCCAATGGCTTCCGCTGCCAATAAAACTCAAGGCAGATGTGCTTTTTTCCCCCTCACCACTGCATGAGGATTCCTCTCCCTACTGAGAGTTTTTTTCCTGTGTCACAGTCTGTCTGTGAAAAGCGCTACACAAATAAACTGAATTGAATGTGAGTGTAGGGCAGGCAACAGTGCGGGGTTAATGAGTTCTGAGTGCAAGTGTGAGCCCCGAGGCAGCAGTGATCACACACACTTACACACAGACACACTTACACACAGACACTGCTGTGCCCTTTTATAGGCACCGAGGGGCAGCCCATGTGACCAGGCAAGTTCTTACACGAGTCGCTCGGGATTCCAAAAGCCTGACTTATCAGAGCAGAAAGAGCCAACATGAGGGGGCCTTTTTAAACAAAAGAGCTGCCTGAACACGCGTTTCTCACCTCGTCCTGGCGTCTGTAGTCACAAACCAACATACTCCACTCCCTCGTTTCTGAAGCACACCACCCGTTAGGTATCTATAAGCTTCATTAATGCTTTTTTTAACGTATTTGGTGAAATGCAAACATCTCTACGCAACAACATGTATAAAAAACTAACAGTAGTCGCGTAGCTCACTGAGCCTGGGATTGTACAGGAACTCTCCTTTAGACAGATTTTAGAGCCCTGGTTTCAGGGCTGTTCTTCCGTGGACATGAGCCTTGTGCGTTCGCGTGCGTGTACAGCTCCATACAGAAGTCTGGAAATTTTGTTTTTTTTCCCCATAAAACTGATACATCTTTACAATTCAAGAGCATTGAGTTGTAAAAGTAAAAGCAGAGAGTTAAAATGAATGGCAATTTACAAAATGACTAACAATTTGAATTTTTTTGTTAACTCTGTTCTTACAGGTAATTGTTGTTAATATTTTGAGTCTTTTGCTGGAATGGGACTTTAGATTCAAATTAAATAATTTTATGAAGAATTCTTTTTTTATTATTTGTTTGTCAACTTATTTTTCTTGTCATCCTTTCTCTGTGTGGCATTAATTATCCAGTATTAAAAGAGCTTTGTGCAACCTTCAGAAACTGCTGCTCATGACTGATACCAGTGGCCGTTAAGCGTCCTGCAGCCAGTATCCCTGGACTCCCGCACCATCAGTGAAAACGAGCAGCGGCATCGGTCACAAACTGTCGACTAAAAGCGATTGACCACCAGTATCAAGATGTATTCTGTGTAATATCGTTATCAGCGAACTAGATGGCACAATATAGGCCAGTAACACTGAACCAATCCGTTCTGATTGCATGACCGTTTTGGTTGCAGTCTCGTTAGTCTAAACTAATGTCCTAGTTTTGCACCCTGGAGGACTCCTCATATTAGTGGACTCAATTTCCAAACAAATATTAGCAAGAGAAATTAGAGATGAGTTGGCTAGAGATACCACCACGGGCAACAATTAAAGCTGGGAGAGGTCACTCTTTTAAACTACAACCCCAATTCTGAAATAGTTAGGACGAAGTGTAAATTGTGAATAAAATCAAAATGCAATGACTTTCAGATCACAAGCTAATATGTTATTTACAATAGAACATAGATAACATTTCAAATGTTGAAACAGACATTTTACACTTTTATCCACAAACTGAGCTTATGAAAAATTTTCTGGCTGCGACAGGTCTCAAAAAAGTTGGAACAAAGTTTCCTGAATGGAAAAGTTGGAAAAAAGGAATGAAAAGCAAACGTTTTGAAGGTCTCATCATCAACAGTGCATAACATCATCAAAAGATTCAGAGAAACTGGAAAAATCTCTGTGCATAAGGGACAAGGCCGAAGACCTTTACTGGATGCCCGTGATCTTCGGGCCCTCAGATGCCACTGCATCACTCACCGACATGATTCTGTCATTGACATTACTAAATGGGCCTAGAAATACTTCAAGAAACCACTGTCTGTAAACACAGTACGCCATGCCATCCACAGATGCCCCCTAAAACTCTATCATGCAAAAAGGAAGCCATTGTTGAGCATGATCCAGAAGCACCACCGTGTTCTGTGGGCCAAGGCTCACTTAAAATGGACTGTAGCAAAGTGGCAAAGTGTCCTGTGGTCAGACGAGTCCAAATTTGACATTCTTGTTGGAAATCATGGGCGTTGTGTCCTCCGGGCTAAAGAGGAGAAAGACCACCCCTCCTGTTAGAAGCACTGAGTTCAAAAGCCAGCATCTCTGATGGCATGGGGATGCATTAATGCATACAGTGTGGGACACTTGCATGTTTTAAAAAGCACCATGAATGCTGAAAGGTATACAAAGGTTTTAGAGCAACATTTGCTCCCCTCCAACGACAACTATTCCAGGGAAGGCCTAGTGTATTTCAGCAGGACAATGCAAAACCACATACTGCAGCTATTACAACAGCATGGCTTCGTAGTAGAAGAGTCCGTGTGCTGAACTGGCCTGCCTGCAGTCCTGATCTTTCACCGATTGAAAACATTTGGCGCATAATTAAACAAAGTCCGTCAAAGGAGACCCAAAACTCTCCAGCAGCTGGAAGCCTGTATTAAACAAGAGTGGGATCAAATTCCAGTGGCTAAACTCAAGAAACTTGTCTCCTCAATGCCCAGATGCCTCCATTCTGTGTTAAAAAGAAGAGGGGATGCTACACCATGGTAAACAGGGCCCTGTCCCAAGTTTTTTGAGACCTGTAGCAGCCATCAAATTTGACATGAGCTCATTTTGTGGATAAAATTGTAAAATTTCTCTGTTTCAACATTTGCTATGTTATCTCTGTTCTATTGTGAATAAAATACTAGCTGGTGTGATTTGAAAGTCATTGTATTTTGATTTTATTCGCTATTTATACCTTGTCCCAACCATCTCAGAATTGGGGTTGTACATTTCTGTTTTTTCACAGTCCAGCAAGAGAAAGCAATCAACACAGGTGAAAAAGCTGCACATAGCATCTTGAAACACTTAGAGCAACATGTTAGCATCAAAGGTCCTATACATGTGAATGCATTTTCTAAACAAGTCTTAGTTTAGAGTTCAATATTAACACTCACTTGAAGCAATAATCAAACTGAACATCGATTACTTCCTTTCAAAAACTTAAAAAAAAAAAAAGATAATTAATTGATTGATTATTTAATTGAAATCAAGGCTAATTCCACCCTTTGAATGGTAAGGGCTGTGCGGGTTTAATATTATGGTTTAAAGTTAGGCATGTTGCATGTCCGTAGTGATCAGAGGTTTGCATTGAGGTTGGGAATATACTCACAAGGTCTGTGCACCAACCACACTTCTCTCCCACCTGGATACACTCTCCACAGGACTTTGCATTGGCCTGAATGCAGTTACTGCCATCTAACGAGAGAGAGAGAAAGAGAGAGAGATTCTTCACTGAGTGAATGATGAATGCAATCACAATAAGTTTGAATCAGTGTTTTACCGCTTCTGGTTGCGGCCCTTATTTGGGTTGATTCATTGACTCATAGGCTACCAGAAAATCTGACTTTGGTCATTTATGAACCTGAAACAATTTATTTAAATTAACTCATTTTCGGTTTTACTTAATTGACAACAAGTCTGATATGTCAACATTGCTTTACCAATTTTATCACAAGGCAGTCATGCCAGTGAATGCAGGCCATTACTAAATTAAACTGAATCAAGGGAGGGGAATTACCCGAGTGACAGCAGGTACTGTCCAATACGGACTAAGATGCAGCCTGTACAGCGCACTCAACTGGCTGTCCAATCAGATGACACCTTTTCTAAAGGGGCGGGCCCGGGACAGCCCAACATTCCAAAGCCAGAATTTATTGTCATTCCAAAGTGGAGCAGAGATTAGCTAGGCGATCTGAGAGAACATCAGTGGCGTGTAAACACGGTACTGCAGGCTCCAAACGCATATTCTCCACAGGCACATCCCCCTCCCCTGCCAAACTGAACTCAGGGAGCCCAACTCTGAATTTTAGGACATATAGTTGGGAACAGCACAGGTTTCACATCTGAAAAATAGGACCAAGGGTCCTGTAGCTTACCGGCAAGCAGTCTTATAGTGATGATGCAAGTTCGGAAAATTTCATGTGAAGCTTGACATTTGAATCAATTAAAATTTGACGATATTGGTGATGGTTGAATATGGTCAAGTATGTGACCAAAAAAAATGAAATGCTTTTAATTTTCATGAATCTATGACCTTTATGAAAGCTCTTGAAAAGGCCTAGTAGTTGACAACAAGATTGTGAGAATTGGCCGAGAAGAAAGTTTTGGAATTTTATAGTGCCCCGAAACAGCGAATTGTTTGGTATTTATTTCAGTCCCCGCGGATTTAAAAAAAAAAAAATAATAAAAAAAAAATTAAAAAAAAGGTGTGTTGCGAAGTGATTAGGTCAATTTTACCTCAAATATGGTAGACATATAAAAAAAATGATATAATCAGTGTTTAAAGAAATGAAATAAAATACAAGAATTCAGGAAAGAAAGCATGAACGATTTTCATCAGTGACAGTTACAGCCTGACTGAGTATTGCACTTTGTCACATAGCTAATATCAGAGAAGTATAAAGTACTGGAAAAAACAAGTCGACGTGGTCAACAACATCCCCCGCCAATCGTGTGCTTCTTATTTTCGAACTCCATCAAGGCCTTTATAGTCTGAGTAAAGCTACACACCAAATTTGGTTGTCCTGTCTGTAGTGGTTTCTGAGAAAAGTTGTCCCCTTTCTCTCGGACAGATGAACGGACGCACACACGCTTGCACGCACGCACGGACGGACGGAGGTCAAACCTATATCGGCCTCCCACTTCGTGTTGGCGGGGGATAATCACCAAGTAAAAGTAGAAGTACCATTACTGAAAGTTACTCAGTTAAAAGTTGAAGTCACCCATAAGAAAATTACTTGAGTAAAAGTCAAAGTAGCTCACATTGAATGTACTTTGGTACCATAAGTCTATTCTTTCACAAAATAGTTAAGTATCAAAAGTGTGAGTATAAGTAGAAAGTATTTTTCATAGTACGCATAGAAGGAAGCGAAGCAACCACTCTGTTCTGCTCTTCTGCTCTTTACTCCATTTTCAGGTGAATGAAAAATACAGAATTCAAAAACAGACAGTCTCTCCTTTATATTTCTTCTTCTTTGAGTTTACTGGAAGTTTAAAAACCACTATAATTGACTATAAATAATAGTAGAATTACATAGCATCAATACCGTGCCATATTTTCGTTTCAGGAAACGGATTTTTCTTAACTACTAATGGGGATACCATTGGCTCACTGTAGCTGAAGTGGTTAGGAAAACAATTATTTCTGTAGCAAGAGATAATTTTTTTCAACTGTAGGATAGATACTATGGGCAAGTATATTGAGCAGTAAGCACATCAGGCTTAGCTGAGGAGTTTTATTCAGGCAAATCCTGAAAAACATGGATTGGCGTGAACTCGTCCATATTCTAAACAGTGTTTGAACTCCGCTTGCTCGTGAATATTCAATAACTGATCCTGGTGTGCCGTCGAGTGGTAGAATATTGTAACGGCGCAGATAAATTTGCAGCTCCATGACACATCTGCACAGATACCCCGCCGAGCACCGTTGTTCTCAAACACGCCAAATCCAGATAATTCGTCAATGATTAATTACACTCATATTTTAATTTATGACAAGTAAAAAAAGTGGCCAGTGTCAAATAAACAAAGTGAAAGTATACTTTTTATCTTTTAAATGTAGTACAGTAAAAGTCCAGGTTTAAAAAAAAACAAAACCAGGTGAAGTATAAATCCTCTATTTAAGTACAGTAACGAAGTCCATGTTCGTCGTTACTATATACCTCTGATGGTGGAACCCACGTCCCTTCATTGTACCCGTCTTCTCTTATTGATTGCGAGATTCAATAGGAAATAATCCTGGTACCGGTGTTCTGTCAAATTTTGCTCCCTTGTCAAAAAATGCTACCGTAATGCAAAGCGATCGTAAAGTCTTTGTTATCGCCTTGATATTGCAGTATGCATGAGTTTACAGAGGTAACTTTGTCATTTGTTAACTTATTATACCCTAAACAGATTTTATAACGAGTTGGATAAGTTTGTTCGAAGACATATGCCCATATATGCCTTTATCATCTAATTTCTGCAGTTTCAGGAAAACCCTGCGAGTACGTGCAAATATCTGTGCGCTTACAGGTCGAAATGTGCACTGAAAATGAATCTATTTTTAGGATTTTTTTAAATGATAGTTAAGATATGTGCGAGGAAACGGCCCAAGACTTTAGGTTTGCGCAAGCGCAGAACCGCGAGGTAGCATATTTTGATAGGTAGCAAAATTTGTCAGAACACCGGCAACGAAATTCAGAAGGTAAATGGAGGAATGAAACACATCGTACCAATCTATCGTGAAAGAATCTAAACAATGGTCGGAAAGCGTTTTTATTTCCCTATTCAACCTCGCAACGGTCCTCCATGCTTGTTAACGGTCGTATCGTTTGCGAGATTAAATAAGGAAATCAAAAACGCGTTCCGACCAGTGTTATGATTCTTTCACGCTAGATCGGTACGATGTTTTACATTCCTCTCTCTCTTTGGAATCTCTCAAGCGGAGCCAGAGAAAACAAGTGCAACGCCTATCGGCGAATGTCGTATTGCTGTGCAATACTAGTCCCCTACCCGTGTATGCATATTGTATTTCCTAAAAAGTAGGTCAAAGTGACCTGAATAGGGTACATGACACGCCCTCTCCCCAAGATGCATCCACACACCAACTTTGATGTTCCTAGGCCATACGGTATTGAAGTTATGGAGCAGACACAAATGCGGACGGACGGACTGACGGACAGACGGAGTGCAATCCTATAAGCATGGAGGACTGGAACAAACCGAACCAATGTAGCGTGAAAGATTATTAGCATATTAATGGTTGGATTGTGCTCGTAATGCAACAAAATGGAATGGAACTTTTTAAAAGATCGGGAATCTAGTTAGGGCAAGCACATCACATGCATCCGCTATACGAATATTTAATCCACATTTTGCTGTCCATTAAAAGAAAATATGCATTAATTTTCGTAAAATGGCAACCAATATCGCCAAGAAACATTCATTGGCGTTAAAAATTGTGCATTGTGAACATTCTATATATACAAAGTGTGTTTGAATTTAACAGTACATTTACCCGATTATAGCAGTGTATTGCTAGGCTGGATACAAGTAGGCTACTGGTCGTGTTAGTTTGCGTAGTGGGTACAACGTAGTGGAGAAGTAGCTACTTCAATGGTGGGGTGTCCAATCCAGCTTGGCGCGATCTTTTAAACTTAACATTTTCTTAAAATTATTGTTTTCATTGGTGTCGGTTACAGTCACTCTCATAGATGCAATCAAAGCAGCCACCACAACTGCTTCTGTTCAAGCGAACCAACAATCATGAATTCTTCTGACATTCTTGAAAATACTGAAACATAATAGTGCCAGCGCCACTTTCACCTTGTAGGTAAATAGTCCATCACACGCATAAATAAGTGTGGCGCGTCATTTCATTCCACTTATTTCTGTTTCAGCTGCAATCTCTCAAATCAAAGATCCAACAACAGCAAAGTATTCAGTTCCGGGTGTAATGTCTCAAAGCCGAAATTCCGAGACCCATGTATTTATAATGCAAATACACAGACCAGTAAATACAAGTGAAGTCGACGCCCGGCCGGCCAGCCAGCCAGCCAGCCAGCCAATTGTCGGCCAACCAATCGTTGAAGTGCTTCCCATCTGGCCAACCAATTGCTGAACTTCTTCCCTGCCAACCAGGCAATCGTTAAACTTGATCATTCAGGCAGCCAGTCAGATTTTTTTCGTAACCTGAGTAATGCTGACCAAAGTCAACCTGGAAGAACCATTAAGCAGAATTTTTCTAATGTTGTCATATGTGGACCTTGAAAGTGGCCTATGGTTATCGTGGTGAAAAAAATAAGAATGTTTAGTCTATTCACAAAATAGGGAGACAACTTTATTCAAGAGTCCCGTGCTTTAAAAAAAGTAAAGTGAGTAATGCTGGAATTGCCCAGTTACATGGATAAATCTGTCATTCTGCACACAAAACCGTGTGTTACTGTGCTACACAGATCACAGGCCAAACATTACCTGTTATAAATACACAGAAAACCACCTTACCTTGCTGGGCGGAGCTGTGACAGATGAGCAATGATAATGCTGATATCAGCAGCTTCAAATCCATCTATGCAACACAAAGAAAGAAAGAAATAATCAGAGATGCTCAATTAGCCGTAAAGTTTGGGAGGTAAGACATTCTGCTGAAGATTAAAATCATCATCATCTGAACTTAGACGGTGTATCATACGTATCAAATATACCCTCTTCATAGAAAAGGCCATTCATGCAGTGCCTTTGTATCACATCCAGGGCTGAGCAATAAATTATCATGATAATTTCAAGCACAATAATATTAACTCCCACCATGGGGCTAACAGATGAGCTCGATCCCTTTGTTTTCCACAAATCATACCAGATGGCAGTCAAACATCAGGCCACTTGAAATGCTTCCAGTAAGAGGACTGCGTTATGAAGTCAGCCAATTACCAGTGAGGATGGACAGCTTCCATCACCGAGGCACAATTAGTCTACCGTAAATCTATACCCATGTACTTTGCTGAACTACAAATCAAGCAATGCATTTTGCCTACTCACCAATCACAACCAATATGTAGCCTGCAATGATTAAGTAGTGATAATGAAAAGAAGACGGACCTAACTAGGTTTCTGCATTAGATTGAAAGTGTGCCAATAATCTGAATAATAAGGAGAAAAAAAAAAAAAAAAAAAAGGCTTCCCCTGAATTCTCTCACATCGCAAAATATTTGCATACTATTGAGAAGCCATGAAAATTAAATTTGTTTTAAGATAGCCCTGATTTACAAGAGTCTAAAAATATAGGAACATACCATGCAGGAAACATTTTGTTAAGCGTTGAGAATGTGACTTAATTTATTTTCGCATTCACATGAAATTATTGAATTTAAGCCGAAAGATAAAGATACTCTGGCAAAAAAGTCAGGCAAATCTGAGCCGTTTCATGGTCATTTAACTTTTAAAATGCAACAAACAAAAAGGCTTTCAAAATGAACTGAACTGTCTACCAATTTAAACTAGTGATTGAGTGAATCAAGTGCTTGATTGGTAACTGACCAAAGTAAATGAGAACTGGGTGAGATGATTCTGCAGATAAGTTGTTCTGTTATGCTGCTGAGAAATACTGAAGTCAGTGAAGCTCCTTTCTGGAAGCTTCTCATATGGCATATGATTTTTAGCAGCCATTTGTTCAAAACGGCATTAGGTCTGAGTCGCGTAAAACAAAATAAACAAGCTTGCCTGTTCGTGACTAAAACTGCGATGAACATTGTGGCAAATGCATTGCCCAGCCCTCATCACCTCAAAGCCAAATTCCTGCACCGCTTAAGCAGAACTTTCAATTACGTATGCTTTGAGCTCAAAGTGACATTAGCAGTGACCATCTACATGTTTAAATACACTGCACAGATGAAGAGCTCAGCACCACACCCTCTGGTTATAAAGGTATCTGGTAAGGTATTGATTAGAGTATTAACCACTGATCGATAATGTAGAAAAGATTCTGTTCATCTCAGTATCGTAAACAAGATCTCGCTAAGCAGACATCCATTATAGAGGCTTCACGTTACATTAATTTGGCAAACGCATTTATCCACAAGAGGTAATGCAAGGGCAGATCGAAGATTGTTAGAACAGCAGTGGAACACAGGTCACAGGGTGCAATGCACTTTCAGTTTAAGTTTGGCTAACCAAGTGCAGCCCCTAGCATAGCAATGCCTGTCCACAGCTTAGACAGTGAATCAAACTAACAGATCCCCTGTCAATGGATGAGAACCCAGCCACTAAAATATGTACCTCCCGCTCCTTTGAACAACTTTAACTATTGAACTGTTCCAGTGTCTTAACCCTCAGACCTCCTACTGCACTGTTGTGCCCAATGATGCAAGATATCAAGTCGCCACATGATAGGATTTCTGCAGCACAAGATAAATTTTTAAAAGACGCAAATTTAATCATTTCTGCACTTTAAGGGTTAAACTCACTGATCAGACGTTAGCAGGAGGGCGGGGACTGCTCACAGGAAGCTGCAGCTGGCGGGGGTTAAAGGGCGGGCATCACTGGAGGGTGTGAAATGTTGCAGCGCGAGGTCACTTCCTCTGACACTGCGGTGGAGAGCCTCTAAGCCTCTACACACTGCTCCTGCAAAGCCTTCAACCAGGCTACGGCTGCGTTCCAACAGTCAAAAAATTACGTCACATCTTATTCCTAACCATTCTTCTTTAACCTCGATGGAAAACTCCATCAGGTAAAGGAGAAATCATAACTGCTGAGACGACCGCGATAAGAGAATCCGAATGGACTTATACAAGGCAAAGTGACCATGTGCCTCTCGCTCGTTGTGTTCATTTGTTTCCATGATTGGCTGGATGGATGGTCGTTGCGTTAAATATTGCTGCCACATGGTATGATAGGGTGGCCTCATGTCCTTTCTTTTCATGAAGAATAGTTCAGTGTACCCCATTCCAAAGGGGATAAGTTAGGAAGCACTGAAGTCAGTTTCCTTTACATTTCAAGAATTGAAACACACTTATAACTGCCACTTACATAATTTCAGGTCGCTTACTAGGAGTTAGGAACTTTTCTAAGCAAAGAAAGACCATTATAACACAGCTGATGTTGAGTACGGAGGCTTCCTTAAAGGACAGGAAGTGAGAGTATGGAGGCAGTATGTACTGTATGACATAGAGATGACAGTATAGACTTCTTGGAGGACAGTATGGAGACGTCCTAAAGATCAGGAGGAGATGAAAGTATGAAAGCAGTATGAAGGACAGGAAATGATGAGCAGAGACTTCATGAAGGACAGAAGAGACAGAGGTATAGATATAGCTTCACGAAGAGCTGGCCCACAGTCAACACTCCTCAAACTCCGGAGTAAAAATGTCAGGTGGACCAAAACCCACTCACATCACTGCCACCTCAAGAACCATTTCTTCCACTGAAACACAGCTCCCACCAAACACGCAAACAGGCAGAGACCAAACAGATTCCTGGCGCTAAAGAGACGTAAAACAGGACCGAACAGGGAAAAACCAGAGCGCCACCCAGCAGATCCTGGAAAGGAGTCGCCCAAAAACACCCCTCAGACAGCCTAAGGACTAGAGAGGAGAGAGGAACAGGAGGATGTGTGGTCACTCTGCTACACAGCCAGAGCTGTGCTTTAACAGGATGTGCTGCTCTGCGTTCTGTAATTTTTAAACGGCACAAGCCTGACAGCGATCTCTCGCTGCAGCATTCCACACGAGACGGTCAACACCCCCACATTTTCCACACAAACTCTGGGCTGGGGGCGGGGGATGCCGGCTGTTGCCATATTTGGTCAGATAGCTCCCAAATCTACCGTCCGCCCCCGATCTACTCCACCCCCCAAACCCCCAGCCCTCCAGGGCTTTTAGGCAAATTTGCAGTTTCCTCTGGTCGGCCAAACGCGTCAGCAGCGGGTTTGAAAAATAAAATATCACTCAGACTGCAGACAGCTGAGGAACCGGAAAGTGCCGATTCCGGCTTTATAATGGATATGGAGTGAAAGAGGAGGGAAGCTGATCTGAGATCAGCAATCAGCAGGTCTGCCCGACTGAACTTGTTGAACTCGGGCCTGGAGAAACAGCCCTGCAGCAGAACACTGCAGCGCTGAGGCGACTGTTCCGACCAGCTGTATAACTACAGCCCTGCGGCAGAACACTGCAGCGGTGAGGCGACTGTTCCCACCAGCTGTATAACTACAGCCCTGCGGCAGAACACTGCAGCGCTGAGGCGACTGTTCCCACCAGCTGTATAACTACAGCCCTGCGGCAGAACACTGCAGCGCTGAGGCGACTGTTCCCACCAGCTGTATAACTACAGCCCTGCGACAGAACACTGCAGCGGTGAGGCGACTGTTCCCACCAGCTGTATAACTACAGCCCTGCGACAGACACTGCAGCGCTGAGGCGACTGTTCCCACCAGCTGTATAACTACAGCCCTGCGGCAGAACACTGCAGCGCTGAGGCGACTGTTCCCACCAGCTGAATAACTACAGCCCTGCGGCAGAACACTGCAGCGCTGAGGCGACTGTTCCCACCAGCTGTATAACTACAGCCCTGCGGCAGAACACTGCAGCGCTGAGGCGGCTGTTCCCACCAGCTGTATAAATACAGCCCTGCGGCAGAACACTGCAGCGCTGAGGCGACTGTTCCCACCAGCTGTATAACTACAGCCCTGCGGCAGAACACTGCAGCGCTGAGGCGACTGTTCCCACCAGCTGTATAACTACAGCCCTGCGGCAGAACACTGCAGTGCTGAGGCGACTGTTCCGACCAGCTGTATAACTACAGCCCTGCGGCAGAACACTGCAGCGCTGAGGCGACTGTTCCCACCAGCTGTATAACTACAGCCCTGCGGCAGAACACTGCAGCGCTGAGGCGACTGTTCCCACCAGCTGTATAACTACAGCCCTGTGACAGAACACTGCAGCGCTGAGGCGACTGTTCCCACCAGCTGTATAACTACAGCCCTGTGACAGAACACTGCAGCGCTGAGGCGACTGTTCCCACCAGTTTCATAACTACAGCCCTGCGGCAGAACACTGCAGCGCTGAGGCGACTGTTCCCACCAGCTGTATAACTACAGCCCTGTGACAGAACACTGCAGCGCTGAGGCGGCTGTTCCCACCAGCTGTATAAATACAGCCCTGCGGCAGAACACTGCAGCGCTGAGGCGACTGTTCCGACCAGCTGTATAACTACAGCCCTGCGGCAGAACACTGCAGCGGTGAGGCGACAGTTCCCACCAGCTGTATAACTACAGCCCTGCGGCAGAACACTGCAGCGGTGAGGCGACAGTTCCCACCAGATGTATAACTACAGCCCTGCGGCAGAACACTGCAGCGCTGAGGCGACTGTTCCCACCAGCTGTATAACTACAGCCCTGCGGCAGAACACTGCAGCGCTGAGGCGACTGTTCCCACCAGCTGTATAACTACAGCCCTGCGGCAGAACACTGCAGCGCTGAGGCGACTGTTCCCACCAGCTGTATAACTACAGCCCTGTGACAGAACACTGCAGCGCTGAGGCGACTGTTCCCACCAGTTTCATAACTACAGCCCTGCGGCAGAACACTGCAGTGGTGAGGCGGCTGTTCCCACCAGCTGTATAAATACAGCCCTGCGGCAGAACACTGCAGCGCTGAGGTGACTGTTCCCACCAGCTGTATAACTACAGCCCTGCGGCAGAACACTGCAGCGCTGTGGCGACTGTTCCCACCAGCTGTATAACTACAGCCCTGCGGCAGAACACTGCAGCGCTGAGGCGACTGTTCCCACCAGCTGTATAACTACAGCCCTGCGGCAGAACACTGCAGCGCTGAGGTGACTGTTCCCACCAGCTGTATAACTACAGCCCTGCGGCAGAACACTGCAGCGCTGAGGCGACTGTTCCCACCAGCTGTATAACTACAGCCCTGTGACAGAACACTGCAGCGCTGTGGCGACTGTTCCCACCAGCTGTATAACTACAGCCCTGCGGCAGAACACTGCAGCGCTGAGGCGGCTGTTCCCACCAGTTTCATAACTACAGCCCTGCGGCAGAACACTGCAGTGGTGAGGCGGCTGTTCCCACCAGCTGTATAAATACAGCCCTGTGACAGAACACTGCAGCGCTGTGGCGACTGTTCCCACCAGCTGTATAACTACAGCCCTGTGACAGAACACTGCAGCGCTGTGGCGACTGTTCCCACCAGCTGTATAACTACAGCCCTGCGGCAGAACACTGCAGCGCTGAGGCGGCTGTTCCCACCAGCTGTATAACTACAGCCCTGCGGCAGAACACTGCAGCGCTGTGGCGACTGTTCCCACCAGCTGTATAACTACAGCCCTGCGGCAGAACACTGCAGCGCTGAGGCGACTGTTCCCACCAGCTGTATAAGTACAGCCCTGCGGCAGAACACTGCAGTGCTGAGGCGACTGTTCCGACCAGCTGTATAACTACAGCCCTGCGGCAGAACACTGCAGCGCTGAGGTGACTGTTCCCACCAGCTGTATAACTACAGCCCTGCGGCAGAACACTGCAGCGCTGAGGCGACTGTTCCCACCAGCTGTATAACTACAGCCCTGTGACAGAACACTGCAGCGCTGAGGCGACTGTTCCCACCAGTTTCATAACTACAGCCCTGCGGCAGAACACTGCAGCGCTGAGGCGACTGTTCCCACCAGCTGTATAACTACAGCCCTGTGACAGAACACTGCAGCGCTGAGGCGACTGTTCCCACCAGCTGTATAACTACAGCCCTGCGGCAGAACACTGCAGTGGTGAGGCGACTGTTCCCACCAGCTGTATAACTACAGCCCTGCGGCAGAACACTGCAGCGGTGAGGCGACTGTTCCCACCAGCTGTATAACTACAGCCCTGCGGCAGAACACTGCAGCGCTGAGGCGACTGTTCCCACCAGCTGTATAACTACAGCCCTGCGGCAGAACACTGCAGCGCTGAGGCGACTGTTCCCACCAGCTGTATAACTACAGCCCTGCGGCAGAACACTGCAGCGCTGAGGCGACTGTTCCCACCAGCTGTATAACTACAGCCCTGTGACAGAACACTGCAGCGCTGAGGCGACTGTTCCCACCAGTTTCATAACTACAGCCCTGCGGCAGAACACTGCAGTGGTGAGGCGGCTGTTCCCACCAGCTGTATAAATACAGCCCTGCGGCAGAACACTGCAGCGCTGTGGTGACTGTTCCCACCAGCTGTATAACTACAGCCCTGCGGCAGAACACTGCAGCGCTGTGGCGACTGTTCCCACCAGCTGTATAACTACAGCCCTGCGGCAGAACACTGCAGCGCTGAGGCGACTGTTCCCACCAGCTGTATAACTACAGCCCTGCGGCAGAACACTGCAGCGCTGAGGTGACTGTTCCCACCAGCTGTATAACTACAGCCCTGCGGCAGAACACTGCAGCGCTGAGGCGACTGTTCCCACCAGCTGTATAACTACAGCCCTGTGACAGAACACTTCAGCGCTGTGGCGACTGTTCCCACCAGCTGTATAACTACAGCCCTGTGACAGAACACTGCAGCGGTGAGGCGACTGTTCCCACCAGCTGTATCAATACAGCCCTGCGGCAGAACACTGCAGCGCTGAGGCGACTGTTCCCACCAGCTGTATAACTACAGCCCTGCGGCAGAACACTGCAGCGCTGAGGCGACTGTTCCCACCAGCTGTATAAATACAGCCCTGCGGCAGAACACTGCAGCGCTGAGGCGGCTGTTCCCACCAGTTTCATAACTACAGCCCTGCGGCAGAACACTGCAGTGGTGAGGCGGCTGTTCCCACCAGCTGTATAAATACAGCCCTGTGACAGAACACTGCAGCGCTGTGGCGACTGTTCCCACCAGCTGTATAACTACAGCCCTGTGACAGAACACTGCAGCGCTGTGGCGACTGTTCCCACCAGCTGTATAAATACAGCCCTGCGGCAGAACACTGCAGCGCTGAGGCGACTGTTCCCACCAGCTGTATAACTACAGCCCTGCGGCAGAACGCTGCAGCGCTGTGGCGACTGTTCCCACCAGCTGTATAACTACAGCCCTGCGGCAGAACACTGCAGCGCTGAGGCGACTGTTCCCACCAGCTGTATAACTACAGCCCTGCGGCAGAACACTGCAGCGCTGAGGCGGCTGTTCCCACCAGCTGTATAAATACAGCCCTGTGACAGAACACTGCAGCGCTGAGGCGACTGTTCCCACCAGCTGTATAACTACAGCCCTGCGGCAGAACACTGCAGCGCTGAGGCGACTGTTCCCACCAGCTGTATAACTACAGCCCTGCGGCAGAACACTGCAGCGCTGAGGCGACTGTTCCCACCAGCTGTATAACTACAGCCCTGCGGCAGAACACTGCAGCGCTGAGGCGACTGTTCCCACCAGCTGTATAACTACAGCCCTGCGGCAGAACACTGCAGCGCTGAGGCGGCTGTTCCCACCAGCTGTATAAATACAGCCCTGTGACAGAACACTGCAGCGCTGAGGCGACTGTTCCCACCAGCTGTATAACTACAGCCCTGCGGCAGTCTCTCTCAGAATCCCTCTCTCTCCCCGGGCCGACAGGAATACTAATCAGGCCGAGCTCATCTATAGGACAATAGCAGTGCAGTAAATGTGTCCCCTAAATCTCCAGTCCCTGGGGGACCCTGCTGGAGAGGAGAGGCTGTGGCAAGATGGGCCAATCAGTTCTATCAACTAAAGACTTACTGTCCAATCAGACAGCAGAGAATCTCACAAGCAGCCAACCAGTACAGCCTAAAGTGACCCCACCCACCCCATACCAAATCAGGAGGGATGATGCCATTAATACTACAGCAATTAAAGCATCAACCTAATTAAATCAGTGGCTCTGTGGGGCTTTTGTACCAAAGTTTCAAAACTTTCACACTGACTTAATGATCAAAGGAGACAATAGCGCAATGTTCAAGTAGGCTTGGCTTGGAATCAAAAGGTCCTGAGGTCAAGCCCCCGCCACGACCCTCGTGGTGTGTTCTTGGGCAAAACACTTCACTCCCACACTCCATGCCTCAGTCTACCCAGGTGTATAAATGGGTACCAGCTAATTATTAGGCAAACTTGACAAAGAGCTGGGGGAGTACCTGCGATGGCATCCCAGGTGGAGCAGTTATACTCCTAGTCGCTTCATGCCATGAAACCGAGGTTAAGCACTGGCCCAATGGGCCACTAGACTCGTGTCAGGCTTACTTCTGATCCAAGGAATTCTCAGGGACGGCCCAGTTTCTCAAAACATGGCCAAATTTATGGCCATCCTCGAAACTGTTGAATGGGACAGTTTTAAGGGGGCGTTTGCACCGTGGAGCCCTGATAACCGAAGCAGTCTTTAGCACCAGCCCTCAGGCCGGGGTGTGGAGTGTGGCCTGGGTGTGGGGGGGGGGGGGGGCGTTGAAGTGGGAGCAAATTGCCATTCCTCGGGGCCACAGTTATGACTTCGCCTCCCCTACTGGAATACTGGGGAGACTTCAAGAACTTGCCCCGTCTCCAGGGAAGCAAAAACAAGGCACGGGTAGACCAGAAGCATTGACGGATATGCCCACCATGCCCTCATACGCCCTTAAAGTTGATCTTTGGTCCCTGCAAAAAGCCAAATTTATGTGACCTGATGACCTTCCCCAAACCCGAAACATTTCATCCATCTTCAGTGGGGAGTTACCAAATCTAAATTGGAGGACATCCATCCACTCTCTCAGTAGATATAACACACACAAGGTCTGCATGGTGGACGGACGACCGGGACATTTCGCCTCAAGTCCACTGTGAGGGGCGGAGGCATAACATCAAGGTTAAAGGGAAGGGACAGGAATAAAGTGGTTGTTTATCCGTGAGAAACCACACCAGCAACGACTCATTTCAGGGCAACAGACCCTCTGCAGCAAGCAAACGTTTTCACACCATTCAATGGCAAAGCAGGTGGTCACCAATGACCAGCCAATCCAGCCAGTTTGTCCACCAACTACCAGCCTTGGTCAGCATTGACCAGTTTTAATAGCCAAAGTTAAAGAAGTTAAACCATCTAGTAAGGAGAGATAGAAGATCCAAGCTCGGAAAATGAGAATTACAGCTGAGAATTTTGCAACAGTTGCCTGGGATTCCCTTGCCAATTAGTAGAAAATCCTCAGCAGCTGGTAGAACTTATCAGTAAACATCTGCAGAATGAGCTCATAAAACTGAAGGGAAAAAAAAAAATGCATAACTTTCTGATCGTGGAGATTTTTCCCAAATTCTGCATATACCAACTCAAAATATCAGCTGGTCTGGGCTGGGATCTTGACAGCAGGGCAGTGCACAGCACACAGGGGCTGTTGGTCACCTCCCCCTCCCTGGTCAAATCGCCGTTATGGGCGAGACGACACAAGATAAGGAGGACACTCCCACATGCCCACTTCAGCCGAACTGATGAGCCCAAAGCACGTCTCAAATCGCCCAGCCTTCCCTCACCAGCGCTTACAGCGCCACCCCAATCCAACAGCAGCACGGTCTGAACTTCTGCACCTTTAACAGCTCCTACAGTTTCACCGAAGACCGATGACTGCGGCCTGTCGAGACTTGCCACCTGCCTCCAGGACCTGGTTCTTACCCCATCATGTTATCAGGAAGCACACAGGCCATTGAGCACGTCCCTGCATACGCAGATTTACATTTCCCCAGGCTGCTAAAATGAGTCTATTGGGCAATCCTGTCAACACTGTGCATTTAGACACAAGACATAACATTTTAAAGCTTTTTCCACAGAAAATGATTTTCGATAGGAACAACAAATCATAATAGACTTTGAATTGCTGACAGTGAAATTGAATTATGGACTGCATTTGAAATGCAGGCTACATTTGAACTATGGACTGCAAATTTGAATCGTGGACTGCACCTGAACTGTGTAGTAGGATTTTGAATTGTAGACACCAGACATGTGGACAATGAGTTTGAACTGTAGACTGCAATTGAACAGAGGGCTGCGAGTTTGAACTGTGAATTTGAATTGTAGACTTTATCCGAACTGACAACAGTGCGTTTGAACTGTAGACCGCATTTAAACCGAGGACTGAGAGTTTGAATTGTAGACCGTATTTGAACAGAGGACTGCGAGTTAGAATCATAGACCACATCTGAGCAGAGGACTATGAGTTTGAATTGTAGACCGCATTTGAACAGAGGACTGCAAGTTTGAACTGTGAATTTGAATTGTAGACTGCACCTAACGGAGGACTGCAGTTTCAACTGTCGACCGTATTTGAACAGAGGACTTTGAATTTGAATTGCAGACCGCGTTTGAACAGAAGACCAAATTTGAATTGTAGACTGCTTTTGAACAGAAGACCAAATTTGAATTGTAGACTGAATTTGAACGGGGGACTGCAAGTTTGAACTCTGGACCGCATTTGAGCAGAGGACTGCGAGTCTGAATTGTTGACCGTCTGAATTGTGAGTTTAAACTGTAGACCGCACAGCACAATAATCCCAAAAGCTCAGAGCTGAAAGAACACTCGCACCAAGTGTCATTTACATCTGCTGAGAGCCTGATGTGTGTCACAAACAACTTCCATTCGCGACCACCATCGATGACTGACAACAACACGCCACCGACAACCAACAGCCACCACTCCGAGTGTACGAGTCGGCCCCAGAGTGACGTCATGTGCAGTGACGGTATACAGTGGCTCACTGGGGCTTTTCAGAGGAGGAGATACAGGAGCCGTGTTGCACAGACGCAGATGAGTCACGCCTCTCGCCCCCGACCCGATGTCTTCCTCCGAGGAAGCTCACCCTAATGGGGGCAGAAGCTGGGTTGCTGCAGACCCAGCCTCTGTTCCACATCCCAACAGGATAGGAAACCTGTCCAGTTCCTGCTGCGGCGCTTTCCAGAACTCAAAGACAGGATCCTCAGGTAGACTAGAGCCAGCAAAACACATCTCAATAACCCTCCCAAATCTTACCCCCCCAAACCCCCCCATCCGCAACAGAAAATGTTTACGTTTTTACTTTTCAAGCTGCAAAGGTCAACTTTGTACCCGTCAACTGTAGTATTCTCTCCCATTCAACTAATCAAGCACAGAGTCAAACTACCTCAGGCCAAGTCATCTTCATTAGTGTATGCAGAATACAAGACAAAATATTTTTAAAAATCAAATCGTATGTGCAGCCACTATGCTTCAGCTAATGCAGCGAACACACCATATAAAATCCCCAGTGTGAAATCAACTCTGACAGAGTAAATACTATGGTGTCGAGTAACCTTGATTAGAGCCAAATTACGGAGCATTTCACTGGGCATGACGGATTCCGCAGATGCCTGCATGCATTGGATTAATCTCAGGTTATTCAGTAAAAACAGAGGATTATCTCACAGTACTGCAAAACAGGAAGAGGAGAAATTAAGTAAAAGACAGAATAAAACATGGCAGGAGGAATAAAAAGCGGGGGGGGGGGGGCAGAAATAATGAAAAGAGGCAAAGCAGAGAAGAAAGGACTGGAAGCGAGAGCATCTCCCTTTGATAATAAACAGTTTATAAATGTGGCTCTACGGGCTCAGAGCGGTTTAGCGGTGGGTTAGCGCTACAAGAGCCAGGTGAATGACTCATGTGTACAGTCTGCACAAACAGGCAGGGCTGCATGGCTTTGTATGGTCAGGAACGCCAGCTACTCCGCTGTAACAGGGCCAGCGGTCATAACTCCTGAATAAATCTGTTCGTGGCCGAATAACGTAACGCGTTCAGAGCTGTGCCGAGAACCTTATTTGGCCTAGAAGGGAAAACAGATATCGGGTTCCAGAATGCGATTATTTCAACACAAGGCACCGAGCATCAAGACAAGAGAATAAAACAAAATAAACCACAATAACAGTGTGTCATCCTCAAAAGAACGAGTGTAGAAATCCTTTAAGAGCCAGTTTTTTTTTTGTTTTTTTTTTAATATATAAAGAGTCAGGCAGGCAGCGATTCATGACCCCTTCGGATTTGTCTGAAATTTTTTTACTGATAGATGTACATTAGAAACAAACAAAAATCATATTTTCTATCCTTAATGGAGACCGCTTTTTTTTTTTTTAAGAGGGTCCTGAAATATTGGCGTCAAAATCACTAGCAGAGCAGACCCTATTAAGGAGAGGAAGTGATTTTTGTTCGTTTCGAACATATCTATCAATGAAAAAAAATTTCGGACAAATCCGCAGGGGTCATGAATCGCCCTCTAATAGAAATCTGCCCGACATAGAAAAACTGGCTCTTATGGCCCAGTCACACAGCCGATCACGCACAAATCACTCACAAATCACGCACAGATTGGGTTTGTACCTGCTTGTGCGTTGAGAAATTGACCAATTTTTCGGGGTGTCGGGGGGTAGAAATCTCTGACGAATCAGGCATGAACCACGCATGAACCACGCATGTATCACTTACAATCACTGACGAATCACTGACATATCGCGCACGTCGACGCATACTAGCAAATATGGTGCAGTATTCCATGAATCACCGATGGAGCACGTCCAAACACGAACGCTTCACGTATTGTCAGTGGATGTCAGTGGAATGAACGTGATACATGCACATTTCATGCATGATATGAACGTGGGGCATCAGTGGACGGACGTGGACGTGCGCGGGTTCAAACCAGTTCTGACGCATAAGCACTGACGGCCGACGAGTGTCCCGCGCATAGTTATGCATACTCGACGCATAAACTACGCATGCCGACTCATGAATTACGCACACCAACGCACAGTTGTGTGTCGGAAAAATTTTGAACCGTTCAAAACTCAAAATCACGCACAAACCGCCTTCGACGCACGCACATCCACTTACAATCACTGACAGTCCACGTTCGTTCCACCTTCGAATTACGCATACGACGTACGCTCCGCGCAGAAACGAAAATCTGTGCGTAATTCGTGCGTAATTCATGCGTTTTCGCCGTGTGACTGGGCCATTAAATCCTAAACTATAAACACAAGAACCAGGACGGAGGACAATGAAAACACCAAAACACAAGCACATCTCAGAATCAGTCAATAATCCGTAATAAATTAACTCAGGCAACTCCGCCCCGACTCAAAGACAGGAGAAAGCCACTGACCTCCAGTCAGGAGAAACAGCCATTTTGAAAAAAAACCAGATTCTTCGGCAGACATTTTTGATTGTGACTCTCGGGCTTTGAAAGGACAGAAGAGAATTTACGACATCCTGCGCTCTTGGAATGCAGACCGCTTTGGGAGAAACATCATGGTGTTCATTTATTGGGCATTAACAGTACTTCACAGAGCCATACATCACTGAAGAAAACTGATGTGCATGTCCCAGGGTCTGACACAAACTTCATTCTGGAAATCAGTGTCGAATTCAAAAGTTCAAAGCTTAAGGGTTCATACTCCAAAAAAGCATTTCCTGCTGGGATTTTAACGGCTATAGGGGTAAAACAAAGTGAGGGTACGAGGCAAAGATTTTCAGCGATTTTGCATCTCATCCTCCCCTGCTGGCTAAAAATCCAAGACGTAAAGCTGCCCAACTTCCAAGAGACAGAACTGAATGATTATGAGAAACTGCACGCCTCAAGTTAAAGGTGCATTTGCCCCAGAAGACGCGTCAAACTATTGGAATCCCCCTGCTTTGGATTCTGTTATGAAGGCCTTTGACTGGCTATCCTTTCATTGTGTGCAAATCATGGAACCCTAAACAAACCTAGTAACACCGCTGGGCTCATGTGCAAATATTTTAGACGAGCCAATTAGAGAGAGAATAAACTCAGCCAATGCTTCTCTAACCTGTCAGCCTTTGCTTACACTGGCATCGAATGTTTATTCGAAGACGTTTTTATTCATAATGACCTTCAATTGATTAGTCTAAAGAAGGGCCAATCCCTCCAGTGGGGTTACGGGGCTCACTCTTGGTCCTCCAAGAGCTGCTCTAACTGCATTGTGGGTACTCAGGGGACTGAAGCACCACCTTCCAAGTCTCAGTGCTTTCGTCAGGCTCATAGACAATTTCTGTGGTTTTCACTGGAACAATGCGCCTGAGTAAATGAACCTTTCTGGCTAAATACATGAACAAATTGAGTGAAGACAAATGCCCTGTACAGGCCAATTCAGCGCATCTGGAGAACATCTGGCGCATTGCTGGCCAAGAGACTGTACAAGGCTGACCAAAGCACCTCATTGGGCTACTGCACTGCATTAAGCTAATACGCTGAGAAGGGCAAATGCACCATTCAGCCGAATATGCTGTGCTGGCCAGTACTAATGAGCGCTCTGCAGGCCAATATCCAGTATGGAACAATACAGAGTAGATGGCTCCCTAGGCAAATGCACAGCCCCTGGTTAATGTGCTACAATCCGTGAATACACCATCTAGGGCAGTGTGCTATAGCTGGCTAATACACTATCGCAGGCGAACACTATAGCAGGCTAACACACTGTAGCGGCCGGGCTAACAGAATACAACATCGCTGGCTAATACGATGTGGTGGGCTAACGCAATACACTGTAGCTGGGTAATATACTGTAGCGAGCCAAAACGTTGTAGCTGGCCAATACACTGTAGCAGGTCAAAACACCATTTTGCCAAAAGAGTGTAGCCAGCTAATACACTGTATGGGCTACTCCACAGTCTTTGCTAATACAAGAAACTGAATCACCTTTTGTTCCACATCTCACTCTCTAACGGCAGTGGGAGGGCCTCAGCAGAGGAGGTAAATCACAGAACACGCCGATGAACTGAGTCACCGCCACTTTCCACCATTACCATACGACAGAGCATAGACTCAGTGTTCCTCTTTATATCAGTTCAGACTGTGGTAAGAGTTATGGGACCGTGCACATACCATGAGAACAGCAAGGGCCTTTAGAGCTTTTCATTTTCAAAAACTCCATCTTAAACTAGCCCAAGTAGACCAAAATGGAAAAGGCCATATTTGACACTTTCAACAAGGCAACCAGCCATTTCACCAGTCTCAAGTCATGAAGTCCGTCAGTTTCATCAATCAACCCAAGCACTTCTAAGCAGCCACAGATCAGACACAAATACGCACCAGGCAGTGTTAAAAAACACCACTTACACCAGATGTTCTTGAATGCCTTTTTACGCAGATGTATCGTTTACAGTGAACACAGGTTTGTGTACACATGTGTAATTACACTGCAGTGAGACCAACCTCTCAAGTCAGACAGCAAGTTTCACCAACTGATTTCTGCAAAAAACCAAATATTCTCAATGAATTCAGCAGAACTTATGCAAACTGAACAGCCCGGTCCTCCGCGTTTGATAGATTAGCCACCCAGTGCCCGCTTTTCCCCCCATTTCGCACTTTACAGCAGGTACAATTCTAAAAACATGCATGTAATCTACAAATACAGCTCTGCAATTTGCTGCAAATGCCATTTCCCTGAAAGTAAGCACAATAAAGAAATTAATCACACTCTAGGCTTTCGCAAACCATACACCAAAACAGTCAGATTTTTAGCAAGAAATTGCACTTTAATTGGTCAATGCTGTTGCCATGGCAACCAAAATTTATAATTGTCATGACCCAACCATGAAGAGCCCACACAAGAAAATCTTTAAGGATGTGGCGGCAGAGACAACGAAGAATCCATAGTCGCTGCCCGCCTTTGTCTGGAGGCTATAGAGTCTATTAGCACACGGGTTGAGACAAGTTTTGATTTCTGGCTTCATGTAGTTAAACACTAGATTAGTTCACGATGAATTTGATGTTAAAAACAGTAGCACTAATTTGAGGGGCATTTATTTCTACATCGTGGGGATTGAAGCCCTCTTCACATACTGCCACACGCAAAATACTCCAACTGCACAGTATATCTGCGTACGTATCATACCGTAAAGTGTAATAAACGGTACAGCAGTCAGGAGTGTTCTGGAAAACAGATCTCGGAAGCCGGATGGAGATTCCATCAGAGGGCTCGGCCTGATCTTTGGCCCGACAGGCCGACATCTTCCCATTGTGGTGTTCCAGCTGTTTCCCAGATAAACGAGCTCCACTTCAAAATGTCTGTCCTGCACGACGAGTCCCGCGCTACACTAAGCAGGAGAATCGCTGGGCGCCTGGGCCCGGACCCTGCTCGGGCTCCACAGGGGAAGCAAAAGAATAACA